>CAUYSK010075793.1:0-81545 GCA_963575035.1 Avahi laniger
ATGAGTGATAGAGTGAGATGCTGTCAAGAAAGAAAGAAGAAAAGAAAGAGAAAGAAAGAAAAAGAAAGAAAGAAAGAAAGAAAGAAAGAAAGAAAGAAAGAGAAAGAAAGAAAGAAAGATGAAAGGTATGGGCTATAGAGAAAAGACAATATGGTGATTCTGTGTGGCAATTGATATCCCTAAGATGTCAGAACAAATGTAACAGCAGTGATAATTAAACATCTTCTTCATTTAGTGGGAAGAGGTGGAGCAAGATGACTGAATAGATTCTTCCAGCATTAGTCCCCGACAGGAACAAGGAACATCAAATAGAACAACTATCCACACAAGGGAGCACCTTCATAAGTACCAGAAAATCAGGTAAGTGATCACAGTACATGGCTTTACCATAGTAACAAGGAAAGGACCTATTGAAAGGGGTAGATAAGAAAAAGTTCACTTTGCCTATACCACCCCTTCCTCAACCTCAGGCAGTAAAGCATGGGGAGAGAACTTGTGTGCTTGAGGGAGGGAGAGTGAAGCGAGTGTGAGGCTTTGCACTAGAACTCAGTGCCACCCTGTCACAGTGCAATACAATGTTGGGAAGAATTTTGTCTGTGTCCATAGAAGGAACATTTAGACCAGCTCTGGGACACAGAGGAATCCTTTGCTCCAGTGGGAAGAACTGGAGTCCTCTTCTGCTTCACTACCACTGACTAAAGTGTCCTGGGGCCCCAAATAAATTTGAGTGGCAGTCAGGCCACAGTGACTGCAGTCCTTGAGTAAGCCCCCGTGCTACACTGGTCTCAAAGGCTGTGGGCTTGGGGTGCCATTCAGCATGATATCAACTTCAGTGGCCACTGGAGTGTCTCTGTCACCCCTCTCACAACTCCAGGCAGTATAATGTGGAAAAAGTCTCCTTCCCTGTGAGTATAGAGTTTTGAAATTGGATGTAACAACAGCTCAGCCATAGTAAAATAAAGCACTGAATAAAATCCTGAAACCATAGATTCTAGGTGTTTGTTCCCAGGCTACCTTTCTGGGCTCACCTCTGGCCAGGGGGAATCTGCCGCCTGGGTGGGATGGATCCAGTCATAGAAGGTTTCACCACGTGGTGACTAATATGGCCTTGGGCTTTGGATAAACATCGGCAATAGCAGTAGTGGCCTCAGGCCTTAGGCAAGCTCCAGTGCTGCTCTAGTCTTGGAGGCCATGGGTCTTGGGTGCTTCCCAGCATAGTGCCAGCTGTGGCAATCATGACAGTGCCTGCATCAACCCTTCCCCGGCTCCAGGCAGTGCAGTGTGAAGAGACCCTTTTCTCTTAGGGAAGGCAAGGTAAGAGTACAAGGGACTTTGTCTTGCAACTTGAGCACCGGCTCAGCCACAGTAAAATAAAGCACTGGGCAGAATCCTGAAGCCCCTGATTATAGGCCTTTGCTCCTAGACAGCATTCTCAACCCACCCTGGGCCAGAAGGAAATCTGCTGCCCTGGTGGCACAAACCCACTCTCAAGAAGATTCATCACCTGCTGACCAAAGTGGTCCTAGGCCTTGAATAAACATCAGTGGCATCAAGTTGGTAGTATCTCTGGGTCTTGGGTGAGCCCCAGTACAGTGCCTGTCTGGGAAGACATGCACTTCTGTTATGACCCAGTGAAGTACCAACTGTGGTGGACACAGGAGTGCTTGTGTCACCCCTTCTCCAATTTCCAGCATCCCAGTGCAGAGATACTCTATTTGGAGAAAAGATAATAAAAGGAATGAAGGACTTTCCCTGGGAACCCAGGGAATTTCCCTTTTTCTTCCCCAAGTCCACAAAAATCTATGTATCTAGGAGTTTGTAAAAGTCACAGTGTCCTTGGGTTTAGGGGTCCCCCCTACTACTGAATGGCTGCAGTAACTACAGGCATAAGTAATAACACTCAATCCCCACTGAATTCATGGAAAGCTCATCAAGAAGGATGGGTACAAGAAGGCCAGACTGTGAAGACTGGAATGAATACCTAACTCTTAACAAATAAATTGAAATAATAAAATTTAAAAAAATCAAACATAAATCCTGGAGCTAAAAAATTCAATTGACACACTGAAAAATGAATTAAAGTGTCTCAACATCAGAATTGATCAAGCAGAAGACAGAATTAGTGAATGCAAAGACCGGTTATTTGAAAATGTACAGTTAGAGGAAGAGAAGAAGAAAAAGAAATTAAAGGGAATAAAGTATGTCTACAAGGTCTAGTAAATAGTCACAAAAAGGGCATATTTAAGAGTTATTGGACTTAAAGAGAATGTACAGAAAGAGATCAGAGTAGAAAGCTTATTCAAAGAAATAATATAATATAATAACAGAAAACTTTTCAAATCTACAGAAAGATATAAATATCCAGGTGCAAGAAGATCTAAGAACACTAAGTAGATTCAACCCAAATAAGACTATCTCAAGGCATATAATAATGAAACTCTCGAAAGTCAAGGGATAAAAAGTGTCCTAAAAGCCACAAGGAAAAGAAGCAAATCAAATTTAAAGGACCTTTAATATATTTGGCAACAAACTTCTCTTTGGAAATCTTACAGGCCAGGAGGGAGCAGGATACTATATTGAAAAAAAAAATTAAACCTAGAATAATGTATGTAGCAAAGTTATTCTTCATACATGAAGTAGAACTAAAGACTTTCCCAGACAAACAAAAGTTGAGAGGATTCATCAACACAAGATCTGTCTTACAAGAAATTCTGCTATAGCATAACCATAAACTGAGTGGCTTATGAAAAACAGAAATTTATTTCTTATGGTTCTGGATGCTGAGATGTATAAGATGAAGGCAGATTACGTTTCTGGTGAAGACTGCTTTCCTGGTTCATAGACAGCCGCCTTCTTAATGTAGCTTCACACGGTATAAGGGGCCAACCTGCTCTCTCAGATCTCATTTGAGAAGGATATCAAGGGTATTCATGAGGGCTCCATGCTCATCACCTAATCACTTCCCAAAGTTCCCACTGCCAAATACCATCACATTGAGAATTAAGTTTCAGTGTATCAATTTGGGGAGGACACAAATATTCAGTCTATAGCAGAGGTCATGCTTTGTTTACTGTCATGCTTTTGTGCATCACCTGTTGCCTACCAATTAGCTGGCTGTCAAAATTATATGTTGATTTTAATTAAACTCAAGTCATATTCCACTTGTAACCAATCTCAAGACATAACATCAGTAATTTTTATTTGACTTACCTTCTTTACTACTGAATTTTAGTAAGAAATTTTAACAATTTAACACAAATTATTTTCTTCGTTTTTAAAATATATCTCATTACTGGGCAAGAATCTGATTTATATTCTGGTTCTGGATAACAAATATGTCTTTTTTTTAATTTCAGGGAAAGGTGAATATATCACAATAAAAAACAAGACATTATTTAAAGTTAGAAGAACTGGCATTGATTGTGACTTTGCCTCTTATTTACTAGAACTTCATGACATTTTTATCATTTCCAAAATATTATCATGCTGGCTTCACTTCTCTGTGGTGAGATTATTTGTGACCATATGTGTCAATGTGTTTTGTACTTTAAAATTACAGTGTTTATTTTTTTCTTTTTAAACTACACAATCCTTTCTTATTTATTGAAAATAACATTGATGTTTATGTGATGAATATATTTCAATTCTTCATACCTTTGGTGTTTTAGTCAGACAACATTACCTATTTTGACTTATTGCTTTACAAATATCAACAGCTTCTTGCTCTGAATGCATTTTACCTGGTATACTTGTCAAAGATCAATACAAAGTTCTCACTGGGGAATTTTTTTTAGTTTCATATTTCCAACAAAGGAACATTTTGAGGAAAGTTGAGACTGGATTTAGGAATTCCCCTCTAACATAGTTAGACACTATCAGGTGGGATCTCACAACTTGCTTTATCTTTTGTTATTTTTCCTTTTAAGTTAAGAATACTATTTCATTATATTCCACAACTTTCAAATACATTTTTCCATTTTTGTCGAATTGTTTTTAATCTCCTTGTGCTCATTAATAACCTATTGAGCTTTTTCTCACTATTTTCCTTTTGATAAATAGAGAATCTATCTTACTACTTTTATAGTTTATATCATAAATATATTATTTTCTTTTTAATTTTTTCTGTGGTTATCCTAAAGCTACTAAAATCTAAATATAACATTTTTTGGGTGGGCTTTCCTTTTTTTTCTCCTAAAATAGTTGGCTGGATTATTTGGATCAAGCTGCCAATGGAGGAAAAAAAGAAAAATTCCAGATAAAATATTAAAAATTATCTCAATAGCACTGAATAGTTAAACTCATGACAGTGAGATGGTAGGCCAAAATATGAGAGTAAACTTTACCTAGAAAAATGAGTATAATGCTATAAAAATAAAGTATCCCTTGTTGTGAGGGGCATTCACCCACTGTTCACATATGAATATGTGACATCAAGTTTCAAACTGAGACACAAAGTCAGTATTTTAACAAACCCTCCTCACAATAAGCTTGAAATAAAATAACTAGTCTCGATTAAAGATGAGTCTCACCTTTTACTCCCAACGTTAGGGCCACTAGAAATTGAACAGAGCAGGTGAAATAAAGACAAATAAATAAATACATAAACTGAGAACCCATGATTCTTACATGTGAATGGATCAAATGTTACAGCTTAATGACAAGTTTTGTCATATTGAGAAAAAGAATACTCTCAATATGACAAAATAGGTAATGTTGTCCGACTAAAACACCAAAATACTCACTGCTTTCAAGAGACAAATCTGAAATAGAAAATACAAAAAGGGTGAAAGTAATGGGATTAAAAAATTATAGATTATGCAAACTGTATTATCAAGCACATGTGCAAAATCTAACAAAAAATGAACATATATAAGGATTGGGAACAACTGGAACTCGTATACCCTTCTGATGATAGTATCAGTCGATCTTACAAATTTGGAAAATAGATTGACATTATGAACTTATACATACCTTATGGCCTTAAACCTATCTTACATATCTTAAATATGCTTATACATATCTTAAACATAATGTTGGGAGAGAAAAATTTCTTAAAAACCTAAAAAACAAAAATATTAAGCTGTGATTCTGTTTATATAAAGTTCAAAAGTAGGAAAACCCAAATTAGGAGGCAGTAACTATGGCCCATGTGTCAAATACGGCCTGCCATCTGTTTCTGTAAATCGTTTTATTGAGTAAACATACATTTATTCTTTTACATATTGCCTACGGCTATTTTTGTACTATAGCAGCGGAGTTGAATAGTTGTGACAGAGACACTATGATCTGCAATGTCTAAAATATTTACTATCTGACGTTGATAGAAAATGTTTGCCAATCCCTGAAGTAAACTATTATTATATTTAGGGATCAATATATAATTGTATTATTATAAAGGCAAATATACATACATATGCAAGAAAAAAACCAAGTAACATGGAAATAATAAGTAATTTTAATTTTTTCTTCTGAGATTGTGTAAAAGGGATTGTGATCACAGAGAGACATATACAAGGCTTTTGCATTGCTGCCAATGTTCTATTTCTTTATATTATCAATACTTGATTTTTTCCATGTACATTCACTTTACAGATATCCATTAAACTGTGTGTATATGTTTTTGCATTTGTAATACTTTACAATCAATATCTTTGAAATGTTTTAAAGTAAAACAACACAAAATCACAAACTAAAACAAATATATCTATATCGACATCTGTCTATCTGTCATCTATCCATCTATGTAAGCCAACAATGTTAGGGCTTTTCCTAACTATATAAGCTGAATTTCATTTGATTGTTATTGATTTTCCTGGTTCCACTTCCCAAATTCTGTAACTTCTACATTCTTCTTTCTAATGGTCAAGTAAAGAAAGATCTCACCTGCAATTAGTGCCTTTGACATCTCATCAAATGAAGAATATATCTAACAGAAATTGGATCCTCTGCAATCTATTATAAATATTTATATTTAGTAAAATTCTTAAGATTGGAACTCACCTGCTTATTTTCTTATCCGGTACCCTGCCTAAAAAATATAAATAAATATAAATAAAATTTTGTTGACCTAACAAAGAAGGCATCAGTCACTAATTTCTAATCTAAATAGCTAGGCATCTAAATGCAGATTAGACATTTATATCCAAACAGCTCTCTGTAGATTCCTTTCTCTCATTTGCAAAATAGGAGTAAATAAAGCTAACTACATTTACAAAACTATTTAGTAATATGCGTTGTAACATGGTCTATTAGAACTGTATGTGAGGAGGCCAACTTTTAAAATATTTCCAAAATTATGAATTTTTCCCTTTTACATACATTTTTTTTTAATTGAACAATTAGCATTACATTAGAAAGACCTGCTGAGTTGACATAAAGCTGGTTCCAAGTTTGCAGTAGATTGAAGTTCCGAAGTTTTGGGGGAATGCTAACGTGCTGGTTCAGGGCTCCAAAACTTACTTTTCTCCAGATGGAGCGTTGTTAATATTCTGGATTTGTGGCATTGCACTATTTTGAAACAAATAAAATGAAGCAGTAAAAAGTAAGTTTGTTTGCCATATGGCTGTTTATTTCTGTGTGTAGAGCCTAACTGTGAAATATATGGCTACTCAATATGGGACAGCCACATATTCACACCGGCACACCTGCTTTTAAAATGAGGAATCCTTCTTTTGATGACATTAAATTCACGATATCATGATTTGAAGAATTTTTCTCATCATTTATGAGACTGCGGGGAGCGGTCTGCTTATGAGACACTGAAAATGAGATTATATACTGGTAGCTTTTACCCTTTAAAATGTACGTATTATTTCAATATGCAAAAGAGCTGTTTTAGGTAAGTAAAAGAATATGACAGATAGGAGTTTGACTGTTAATATTGGAGGGAGGCTTGTGTTCCAATTCTACCAATGACAAGGATTTCTAATGTAGCCCTGGGCAGGGGATGACATTTCTCTCCCTAATCTATTCTACCTTTATAATTGAAATTTAAATAATAGAATCACAGAGTTATAGATTTCTAAAAATTTGATCTAGGTTTGCCTCCAGGAAAAATACAATGAGGATGCCAAAAGAAGCATTTTCTTCCCTCAAAAGAAACAACTTCTGCCTCTAATCAGTGCAGTGCTGCTTTCAGGGTCAGGAGTCAACCTGTTCTTTGGAACTTGCTTTCTCTTGTCCTGCTGGAAAGTCAGGGAAAGAGTGACCCCTCGCAAACTTACAGAGGATTTTAAAGTGCTGCTTTCAGGCTATGATAAGAGGCAAAGAACTCTGCTAGTAGGATAAATATCCTCTGCTTAGATCTGAGCCTAACACTCTCAGACATTCTCATACGTACAAGCTCTTCTCAGATACAACTGTTTAGATTTGACGGTGACTTTTAATATCTTACTTAAGACTCCCATCAGTTCTTTTATAAAAACATTATGTTTTATTTCATAAATTTTGTAATCTTTGACCAGATTTCAACCACAGTGTCTTCAAACCCTAATAGCATAAAGCAACCTATCAACAAGTGTTAATTACTTATATGCATAATATAAAACCTTAAGACATTATATTTTTTGAATCTATAAAGTTAAATACCAAACATATATCAAATATTGTCTATTACCTAAAAGGAAAGCACGGCTCATCTTTTAGAGGATTATAAATTCCTAGTGTAGTTAGAGAAATATAACCAACCTGTGAAAACAATTCTATTTTAATAAAATACACCACTATAAAATATAAGACAGATTTTTTTTCTTTTATGCTGTTATTCATGTCTGTTCCAATTCTTGGATAAATTTTGTTTTACCTTACAATATTTCAATACTAGTCTGTTTTCGAATCCCACATTAATCCAATTGTTTCACAAGAATCTTCATCAGCGTGATTATCTCTAAATGTTTATGGACCTGGTATTTTTTTTTTTTTTTGGTTAAATTTCTGTCATACAAGTGTCTTACTAAAGCATCTGGGGTACTTGCTATTTCTTGCTCACCAGGTCTAATGAGCATAATTTCATTAAAATAGTAAATAAGTGTGGAATTCTGTGAGAGGTGTATTAGTTTCCTGTAGCTGTCACAACAAAGTATCATGAATTGGGTCGCTTAAACAATTAGAGTTTATTCTTTCACAGTTCTGGAAGCTAAAAGTCAAGTTGTCAATAGGGTTGGTTTCTTATGAGGGCACCAAGGGAAAGTCTGTTCCATGTTTTTCTTCTAGCTTCTGGTGACAGCTGGCAATCCTCGGCATTCCTTAGCTTATGGATGCATCCAATCTCTGCCTCCATCTTTACATGGAGTTTTACCTATGTCCCTGTGTCTTCACATAGTTGTCATCTTATAAGGACACTAGTCATATTGGACTAGGGGACTACTCAACTCTAATATAACCTCATCTTAAATGATTACAATTAGCCTATCTCCAGATAAGGTCACATTCTGTAGAACTGAGGGTTGGAATTTCAACATATCTTTTTATGGAGATATAATTGAACCCATAACAGGTGTACATTCAGTTACATCTAGGCAGTATTATGTCAGTAAGCAGAAATTCTGATAAAGTACTGAGCTATGTCATTAAAGGTGCAATATTGACCCTACTGGCTGAATAAAAGCTTCTGATCCTACTTAAATAATTGGTTTGTAGAAGTACTTGCTAAATGTATCAAGAAATGAACTTGCTCCAGTAAATCAGTACCATTTTGATTTAAGTTTATGTTAATTTTTAATCATTCTCAAAGATTTATTTGGCTTTTGTGTCTATGAAAAGTAGCTTTCAACCTGATACTTCTTGAATCACCCTTTAGAATCCATTTATACACTTCTTATATTCCTGATGATGAAAGTTAGCAAGATTTTGTAATTATTGTGACATCTAAGCCATCCTAAAGATCTCCCTAGACATGAGGTGGTCTTACTCTACAGATCCAGAAGTAAGGATGATGATGTGACTGACATCCGCATCTCTGGGTCTTTCAAGTCTTTTTTTTTTTTAGAATTTTACAGGGTATACACGTTTTGGTTACATAATTTGCTTTTGTACAGATTGAGTTAAAGTTACAAGTGTGCCCTTCAGACAGTGTGCATTGTACCTGTTAGGTGTGAATTTACCCATCCCATCTCCCTCCTCCCTCCTACTTTATTTCCCTTGAATTTTTCTTCCATGTGTGTACATAAGTGTTGATCAATTAGTTCCAATTTAATACTGTGTACATGTGGTGTTTGTTTTTCCATTCTTGTGATACTTCACTAAGAAAAATGGCCTCCAACTCTTTTTTGGTGGTGCAGACTTCTGCAATTCTCTCAAGAATGTGGCACATATGGTTTGCTGTTTGATTATGAGATGCTGTGATAAGTCCTTATGCTGAGCTTTTATTGCCACCCAGAGCCCTGACTGCCATGTCAGATGATCAATCAATGTGGCAATTCTGTAAGTTTTCAAATGCCTGTCCCCATAAGGCATTTATGCACTGGGAGGATAAACATGAAGTAATTTGAGAACCTACTGGGACTACTGTGAGACCCACCTGGGCCAAAACTTATCACCTCGTCACCATAAACCCCTGGTGATAATTTTTAAATAATCAAAGGAAGACTTGATATAACATATATAACTCACTTATCAAGGGAACTGAGTTTCTATTTCAATCATAAAACTTCAGGTTGTCAAAAAATGTGAGGAATCAGAGATTTTATTCTGCTTGCAAATTCACAAGTTAAATTCCTGGTTTCATGGATGTTGGCAGAAGACAATAGACTCCTAGATCAGAGACAACAAATTTTATTATTCAAAGACAAGCAGAACACATGAGCTTCGTGTTTACATTGGTTTCCCTTGCCCTCAATTCCCACAGGGCTATGTGAAGTCACCAAGGTAGATGTTGTACATGTGATGTGTTTGCTTCTCAGCTAAACACCAAACTTAATAAACCGTAATCTTCTATAATGGGTTGCAAGCAGAACTGCTCAACCTCTGACCCAGAAGAACACATTATTTTTTTTTATTTAAACATATTATGGGGGTACAGATGTTTAGGTTATGTATATTATGCTTGCCCCTCCTTCCCCCAAGTCAGAGCTTCAAGAACGTCCATTCCCCAGATGGTGCACATTGCACTCATTATGTATGCATATACCCATCCCCTCCGCCCCCCTCCCACCTTTCTGACACCCAATAAATGTTATTCTTGTATGTACACTTAGGGAACACATTATTTTTATTGTCCTGGTTGGAAAACAAATCTGCCCTCTGTTGCAGAAGGAAACATTATCTCTATCTTTCACAGTTGTTTACTATGCAAACATTCCTATGAAGAGAGTCCAAAAAGCTGTCTGTACCTCTTCTGAAAACATTTGCCAAAAAATGAAAGACCCATGAGGAATTGTCTACCAACACATGTATGAGTTGGTTTAAGCCTGGAAAATGAGTAACAGATAACTACTACCAATTAGAATTAGCCCAGTAAAGTTTCTATTAACCAGACTCAGAAATTTTCTCATAATATAGATAAATATTTAATATTAATAATATTTTTGTAAGCTGTTGATCCTCCCAAGTTAGGACATTTCTCAATGCATTTCCAAGTAAGAGATTTTTGAGATTTTCAGTTAGCAAAGTCAACAGGAGGTGGGAGCGGGAGAGGATGAAACAGGTAAAATATAATAAATCCAAATAGTATTCTCATCTTCTTAGTCTTTGGATTCTTTTTTTCTACCCAATGACAGGGAAGTTCTGGCATTTTAATCTAATTGAGTATAAGTTACTATTGAGCCCACATTTTTATTCAGGCTATTAAGAATCTTTTCACAACAATGAGCATATTAAATGCAAAATCTCTGGTAAGTGCATTCTTATAGATACATTCAATCTGATATTTCTTGAATCACCCTTTAGAATCCATTTCTATACTTCTTATATTCCTGCTGATGAAAGTTAGCAAGATTTTGTAATTATTTTGACATCTAAGCCATCCTAAAGATCTCCCTAGACATGGGGTGGTCTTACTCTATGGATCCAGAAGTAAGAAGAAATATTAGGAGTGGATCCCAAGGAAAATATGCATCCCATTGCTAGACGGTTCCTGTGGTAAAGGTTCAGGTATTCAACATTCTCAGATTTATCTAAATCTGGCCCAAGTTTGCCATTCTAAATCTTAGGTTCTCCTTTCTTTCCAATTAATGCCCTAATCTTAACAATTGGTCAGGCTGCAAATTTGACTTGTAACTTGCTCACTTTACCCATGAACTTGATTTTTGTTCTGTTCTTTAGCAATATATGATCAAGGATTAAAAGAAAAAAAAATGAGAGATTCTTTTAAGGTATAAGCATTCTAGTTCTCTGTTATTGCCTTGGGAGACAAGTTTATGTCTCCGAGCTCATAATATATTTTCGGTAAACTCTCTGTCCCATTAAGATGGAAAAGCACACCATTATCTTGTTGTCATCATTATCAATAGACGTGTAGGGTGCAATAGCTGCTCCGTTAATCACCACTTTATCTAAAGTAAACCCATGATAATGTATGCAATTATTATGCCACTGCATGCCATAAATAATTGTTATCCTATTTTCTGTTTGTAAGAATGTTATCACTATATTCAATCTCCAGCAGATGAATAAATCTTTCACCTTGGAAGTCTGTTTCTTAGGATCACCCAGGTACTAAAACTCTGCAAGGCAGGGTTCAGTCAAGAAAATAGAAATGATTAAGAATTTTAAGCAGATAAAAATTAATGCAGGTGATTTTTTTTTAAACAAAGGTAATAGAACTGCTGAGAACACTTATCAGGAATGGGAAAAGATGCAATAGTGGCTCAATACATTGGCCAACCAAAGGAATATTTGATAACCTCCTTCTTTTCAATCTCCAACATCGTCTTAGTGTCAACTAGTGACTGAAAGTGGCTTGAAATAGTTTGCAAAGTAAATTTAGAAATAAGGCTGACTGCAATGCAAAGCACAATATGGTTGGTAGAACAGTTCCCCCACTATACCCCAAAGATGTTCACATACTAATCTCCACAGCACATGAATAGGTTATGTTGCATGGCAAAGAAGAATTAAGATTGTAGATGGAATAAAGTTTGCTAATTAGAGGACTTTATTTATTTATTTATTTGTAGAGATAGGGTCTCACTCTGTTACCCAGGCTGGAGTGCAGTGGCCTGATCATACCTCATTATAACCTCCAACTCCTGAGCTCAAGAGATCCCCCTGGCTAAGCCTCCTGAGTAGCTGGGACCATGCCTGGCTAATTTTTTTATTTTTTATTTTATTTATTTATTTATTTATTTATTTATTGAGACAGAGTCTCACTGTGTTGCCCGGGCTAGAGTGCCGTGGCGTCAGCCTAACTCACAGCAACCTCAAACTTCTGGGCTCAAGCAATCCTTCTGCCTCAGCCTCCTGAGTAGCTGGGACTACAGGAATGCGCCACCATGCCGGACTAATTTTTTCTATATATTTTTAGTTGTCCAATTAATTTCTTTCTATTTTTAGTAGAGACGGAGTCTTGTTCTTTCTCAGGCTGGTTTCGAACTCGCGAGCTCAAACAATCCACCCGTCCCAGCCTCCCAGAGTGTTAGGATTACAGACGTGAGCCACCGCGCCCGCCCTCATTTTTAAATTTTTTGTAGAGATGGGGGATGGGGATGTGGTCATGCTTTATTGCCCAGGCTGGTCTTGAACTCCTGGCCTCAAGCGATTCTCCCCTCTCAGCCTCCCAATGTACTGGACTTATAGGCATGAGCCACCATACCCAAACAGCTGACATTAAAATAAGGAAATTATCCAAATCATCTGGGTGTATCCAATATAATCACAAGTCTTTGTTAAATGTGGAAGAATTAGGCAAAAGAGTTAGAGTCAGAGAAGATATGAAGAAAGAAGCAAGGTTGGATTACGCAAATGAGGATTCAATCCACCATTGCTAGCTTTGAAGATGGAAGGGAGGGCCACAGTCTAAGAATATAGACAGCCTGAAAAAGATGAGGGAATATAGTCTCTTCTACAGCCTCTGGAAGGAGCACAGACCTACAAACATACTGATTTTAGCCCAGTGTGATTTGGTTTAGAATAATGACCTCTGAAATTATAAGATACTAAATGTATGTTGTATTAAGCCACTAAATTTGTGATAATCTGTTATGGTAGCAATAGAAAACTAATACAAAGAGCAAGTAAACATGTAGTATGGATATAAGAACCAATGGGCAAATAACCTCTACATCTAATATTTTTAATTCCTAGAGTATCAGTGCATGACATCTGTGCATGAGGGAGAAAGTGCCAGATCCTTTAACATACACACCTTAGGATATGTATAACTCTATTGGACTGAACCCCTTTTTTCTTAACAATCAATTATATCAACTTGTAAGTGAAACTGTAGTAATAAATTTAAATGTATTTAAAAAATCAGTATTTATTTTTAAATAATTTATATAGAATGGTTCATACATATGTACTTGTTACACTATCCTGATTTAGAATGACTTGTCATCAGCAATTTGAGGCTTACTCTTGAAATTATTATCAGAATCAGTTTGGAAAGAGTAAAGTACACAAGCAAGGAGCAATTGGTACAGGAATCTCAGCGAAGGCAACTGAAGCATTTTGTAATAGCATTAAGACAGGGGTCCAATGTGGTTCCTTACATTAGTGAATGTATGGTTATTTTCTATCCAGATACATGAGTTAGCTTAGAACTTAGACCAGGCCAACCTAGATATTATGAAGAGAAGTCAGGCTATCATCATTCATTTCATAGGTGTAATTTGTACAGGAAATGGTTCAGGCCAAATTTGATGCTTAATATATAAGTTAAGAATTATGTGCTCAGAGAGTATGAACCAATGTCAGGTTATAGAAGTCTATGCTGGAGAACACTGGGGGAAGTAGATCACAGTTATACAAGCCCAGACACACTTCCTTATTTATTTATTTACTTATTTTAGTTTTTTTTTTTTAATTTCAGCATATTATGGGATACAGATGATTAGGTACGTATGTTGCCCTTGCCTCCCCCCCACCTTATTTAGACGAAGCCAGACACAAAATCAACCAACCAATCAACCAGCCAACAAAACTGGCTGTAGTTTTTCTGACATCATTTGTTGATAACATGATCATTTCTTCATCCAGTTATTTTTGCACCCTTGTCAAAAATCAATTGGCCATATTTGTGTAGATCCATAAAAGAAAAAAAATTGATAAATAGGTTTTCATCAAAATTAAAAGACTTTACTCTGTGAAAGATGCTCTTAAGGGAATGAAAACACTAGATACAGCCTAGGAGAAAATATCTGCAAACCATATCTGTCACAGGACTTGTATGCAGGATGTATGAATGGCAAATAGACATACAAAAAAAATACTCAATAAAAAAAAAAAACTGGCTGTAGTAAGAAACAAAATCAGAGTAGCAAATTAGACAACCAGGCAGAGCTTTTCAGGATCCCAGGAAATCAAGGAGTTCCTCTTGTCAATCAGACCAGCTAGGCTGACTGCTTTCTTGTCCTGCTTCAAAGTAGTCTTCACAGTACAGGTTGCTTCCCACAGTAAGGTAGGTGCAGAGATTTGTTACAGAGAAAGGAATATCTTAATCTGGGAAGCAACTGAAGTACTAATAAGAATTTATTTTAATTTTTTTTCATTTATGCAGTCAACTTATTTAAACATCTACAACACTAAAGTCATTGTGCTTCAGTGTCTTCGTGTCATAGTGACACACTGAAAATATAAAGATAGTTCCTGTCATTAAGAAATTTATTGTTGGTTAATTTAAGTTTCTGAGTTAGTCTTAACAACCCTATAAATTGCTTATGCCTTTCATGGACCTGAACTCTAATTTATATTCCTTATAGTTAGTTTAATTAATTCTTATACACTGTGCAAAATTAAGACAGTTGATCATTACCACCCAGACCACGTTCATTAAATATAGGAGAGATTTTAAATTTCTCCCAATGCTATCCATCATCAAGCATATTTTCTATTCTTAATTTTGACTTTTTTTTTTTCCTATTTAACAAACCATTTCAATATTTTCCATGTCTCACTAGGGTTTTGGAACTTAAAATTAGATGTAAGGAAAAGTTGTTTTTATATATATAAGTATATATATAATTCGATAATGGCAATCAAAATTTCTAAACACAGAACACTGGTTCATAGCCTATGTCAAAAGTTAAGTAATGTCTCTAAATTTCTGCTGATAAAACTTTACAGTATCTCTTGGAAAATAGCATTGAAAACAGAATCTTGCAGGAAATTTTAAAGTGCAAATCTGTAGGCTTTCTCAGATTTAGCAGGTTAGTTCTAGAGTTAGTACTCCCTTGTGATATCTTAGCATTTTAGCATGTTAAAGATAAAACACATTTAATGATCACAGGAGAGAATGCAATTACAAAAGCAAGCTCATTTGCACTCCCTTTCTATTCTCTGGTTTAAGCTAGAAAACTGGAGTAAACATCTGTGTATATAGCGCAATTTGAAGGGTTTGGGGAAATGATACTTATTGATTAGATGATTCTAGCCCCAACTAGCTAGTCAGGAGTGTCATGGACATAGCATTTCAGCTGCTGAATGCTACTGTTTTCCTTGTACTGGGGCATCTGAATGAAATCTGAAAGGGCGAATCAATCAGAATAATCCACTTTAATGTCATACCTAATCTAAAAGATATTATGTTTTCTCTGAATTGTCTTACTATTTACTAAACCAGGATTTTGCTGCTATGTAAATATTTTCTGGCTGAAACATTTACATATGCTAACATAATTGAAGTGGCTATGTGAAATACTTTATTAATTAGGCCATTAAATCTCTATTAATCTTAATTCACTTGTGACATAAAAAAAGCCATGTTCAGAAATAAAGTCATAGAACTGGGGGCACTTTGGCAAATTACTACATATTGTCTTTCCATTTGTGATTACCATAGGAAAGAAATTAAAATAAATTCTTCTACCTATAACAAAGCCACAGAGGAATCTGTCTGGAAATATGTACTGATATTTGTCCCAGAAAAATATTATGGATCAAAACCTGAATTTGGAACACTGAGCCAAGAACAGCTGACCTGTGCATCATTATACTTGTGTTTAAATGGCAGATGCAAATATTTTAGAAATGGAGAAGCAATGGAGGCAGAGACAAGGAGCGGTCAAGGATGAGAGATCAGATGTCCAAACTATGAAGATTATTTCTGGTAGTCCCATTTCCACAAAAATAAAAATATTTACTATGTTAAAATGGCCAAAATAATTTGGAAGCATTTTATTTATTCTGTGTGAACTTAAATTAGAAAAATAATTTTGAATAAGAACTCAAACTTGTGGTGTCATAGACATAACCTCATTGAAATCCAGGAGTTGTCTCTCCAGCAATTTGAAAGTAAATATTTCATCATATTTTAATAATTAGCATAATTTGAATTTCAGAGTGAGTTTATGCCAACCCTATGATTTAATTAGTACTAATCATTATTTGAGCTATGTTTATTTAATAAAAGCCATAAAAGATCAGAACTAGTAATTTACAAATAATAATATAATGTTCTTTCAATAAATAATTCTCTGGCACTGCTTTTTTCAGATGATGCAAGTAACTGCTTTGAGTTATAGATAGAGTTATTATGCTTTTATTATATATGATTATATGGGAAAAAACTTTCAAATATAGTTAAAGGGAAATGTAATGCAAAAAGTAGCAATGAAAGACTTACTCATTACCACTCAGATCACAAAAGATAATATTAATTGATCTCTGTCTCATAATCACTCCCAACACACATAAATATTCTCCACAACTTCTCAGTGTATAACCAAGGACTAAGGTGTTCATAAATGTTATATTAGGAAGCTTTTACTTTATAATGCAAACCGTGCCTGTGACCCAAAGCAAGAATATACAATACTTTTCTGTTGGATATTCAGTCGCTTTCATTCCCTTTGATGCTCTTTCTTCACTTTCAGGGAAGGAGCAGAGGGAGTTCAGGTTTGTGGCCTGCTCTCCCGTTGTCCTTCATTCTACAGTCACTGAAAGCGAGATGAAACCTCAACTGCTCGCTAGTGTACACACACACAATCCACTGGCTTTCATCAGTAACTTTTCTTCTTTATGAAAGTTTCTGTCAGAGAGCAGTGCACCTTATTATACAGTCTGTCCTGCTCTACTCACCACGGTCTGGTGTGAAATGAGGAATTGCAGAAAATTCCACAAAAGATTTCTTCATCTGTGAGACCCTCAAATGAGTTCTTTTTCTTTTACAGTTTTGAGGAGCAGCTGAACAGAATGTCTCCATGGACATGCATGAACTGGTAGATCATAAAATGTTCTATGGCCCTGATAACCTCTGCAGTTATTTCACCCCACCAACAGAACTATTGTGGAGTTGAGTCAGTATCTCCGTGATCAAACTGGGTAGGCCCAAATATTCGCCACTGGATGAGTCCTCTCACAACAATGAGAAAAGAATAACTTTTATTATGTTTATTTTTGTTTTTGTGGGGTTTTTTCCTTTTTAGAATGTATGTATGAATTTTTTCCAAAAGTCTCAGAGATAAAAATTCATGATATTGCTATTTTCTACTTGCATCAATTTCTTTTGAACTTCATCTAAATGTAAGCCTTTAAAGAAAGTAAATAAATGGAACAAAACAAAACAACCAATGTAGCAACAATAATGCACAGATCCAAGTAAACTTGCAGAGTTATATCATCAGTTTTTTTACTCTAAAAAGGACTGGCTATGAATATATCATGAAAATGTTAAATTTACAAGGAAACATCATCTTTCCTACAGCTGTAAATATAGTATATCCCATTCACTTTTATATTAAGAGTTTGAAATTCAGGAAGATTAGTAGAATAACTACAGCAAGTGCAACTCTAGGCTAGGATTGGTCTTACAACTCCTAATGTTTTTCATTTTCATTCTAGACATGTAAATTGTAAAAATTATAGATATTATGTAAATTTATTAATTTAGTAAATATTGGCCAAGCGCAGTGACTCACACCAGTAATCCTAGCACTCTGGGAGGCCAAGGTGGGAGGATTACTTGAGCTCAGGAGTTCTAGAACAGCCTGAGCAAGACTGACACTCCGTCTCTACTAAAAATAGCAAAAATTAGCTAGGTATGGTGGTGCATGCCTGTAGTCCCAGCTACTCGGGAGGCTGAGGGAAGAGGATCCCTTGAGCCCAGGAGTTTGAGGTTGCTGTGAGCTAGGCTGATGCCATGGCACTCTGGCCCAGGTGACAGAGTGAGACTCTGTCTCAAAAAAAAAAAAAAATAGCAAATATTTATGAATTAAATAACTTCCATGTACCAGACATTCTTCTATGCAGTGAGGACACAAACATAAAAGAAAGAGTGAAAAAAAAAAAAAAGACAGAATCTTTATACTTAAGACCTTAAAACAAAACTTTGATACTTAGGACCTTAAAATTTAGAGGAAGAGATAGAAAATAAATGAATAAACAGACATACCACATAATGATGCATAGGATAAGTACTATGAAAACAACAATAAAGTAAGGTAAAGAAAAAGACAGTGATGAAGGATGCTACTGAACACCTCTTTCTGAAGGGTGACAACTGAACAGAGACCCAAATAAAGCGAGAGCGTAGGCCAAGCAGATGTCTCTGGGAAGGAACCAATCAGGAAAAGAGAACAAGACAAAAGTCCTGAGGCAGGTATGTTCAAAGAGCTACAAGGGGATCAGTATAACCGAAGCAGGAGTGTTAAGTGAAAACTGAGATAGACAGGTAATGGATGATACCTGGTCTTAGAGGCCATAGTTAGGACTTAAATTCACTTTGTGTATGATGAGGAACCATTGTGTGACTGGTAGGCTGCTGTAGTCCAATACATATTTTAACATGGTAACTTGTGGCTCTGTGGAGAATACATGATGTTTAGGTAAGAGTGAAATCAGCAAGTGTAGCTGGAAAGGTATCCTGATAATGCAGGTAAGACAGGATAATGGCTTGACCTAGATTGACAACATAGGAGTTGATAAGAAGTAAGTAACTAAAATTTTTAAAATTATTTGTAATTATTATTTTATTGAGGTGAAGTTAACAAAACAGAAATTTAATCATTTTAAAGTGAAAAATTCAGTGGCATTCAGTACATCAGAATGTTATGAAACCTCCAACTCTATCTAGTGTCAAGACATTTTCATCAACCCAAAAGGAAATCTTGTACCCATTAAGCTGTTGTTTCTAATTCTCTCCTCCCCCTAGACCAAGACAACCACCAATTTGTATTCTGCTCTATGGATTTACCCCTCCTGGATAATTCATACAATGGAATAATATGATAGATTACCTTTTGTTTCTAAGTACTTTCACTTAACAAAATATTGAAGTTCATCCATGTTGTAGCCTGTATCAGCAGTTCATTTCTTCAAGCGGCTTCATAATATTCCTTTGTATAGGTATACCACAATGTGCTTCTCTGGTCATCCATTGATGGACATTTAGGCTCTTTCCACCTTTTGGTTATTTAGAATTGTGCTGCTGTATACACGGGTGTACACCAGGATGGTATGCAGTGGTACTGACAATGGGTTTTGATCTACATTTCCTTAATGAGTGATGATGTTGAGCATTGTTCACAATTTGCATTTCTTCAAACAGAACTTGCTCGGTTTTTACCTGGGTGTTTGCCTTTTGATTATTGAGTTGTAAGAGTCATTTAATATTCTGTACATTAGATTCTGATCAGATTTAAAAATGTGTTCTCCCATTATATAGTTTTATTTTCATTTCTTTGATAATGTTCTCTGATGCACAAAATTTTTAATTTTGATGAATCCAGTTTATCTATTTGTTTCTTTTGCTTTTTATTCTTTTGGTGCCAAATCCTCTGTCATAAATATGTATCCCTATGCTTCCTTCTAAGAGTCTTATGATTTTAGTTACTTTATATAAATATTGTCAATTCATTTTTAGTCCATTTTTTTATATTCTGTAAGGTAGGCACCAAACTTTTTCTTTTTCTTTTTTTTTTTTTTGAGACAAAGTCTCACTTTGTTGCCCTGGCTAGAGTGAGTGCCGTGGCATTAGCCTAGCTCACAGCAACCTCAGACTCCTGGGTTCAAGCAATCCTTCTGCCTCAGCCTCCCAAGTAGCTGGGACTACATGCGTGCACCACCATGCCCGGCTAATTTTTTCTACATATTTTTAGCTGTCCGATTAATTTCTTCTATTTTTGGTAGAGACGAGGTATCGCTCTTGCTCAGGCTGGTCTCGAACTCCTGAGCTCAAACAATCCACCCGCCTCGGCCTCCCAGAGAGCTAGGATTACAGGCGTGAGCCACCGCACCCAGCCCACCAAACTTTATTATTATTAATTTTTTGCATGTGAATGGCAAGTTATTCTGTTGAAGAGTACAATTTGTTGAAGAGAAAATTTTTTCCCCATTGAGCCATCTTGGCACCCTTGCTGAAAGTCACTTAGCCATAAATGTGAGAGTTTCATTCCAGGGTCTCTATTCTATTCCATTGGTCTATACATGTCTTGATGTCAGTGCTGCACTGTTTTGATTGCTACAGCTTTGTAATAAGTTTTGCAATGAGGAAGGATGAGTTCTCCAACTTTTTTCTTAGTTTTAAATATTGTTTTGGCAATTTAGGACTCCTTGAAATTCCATATAAACTTTAGACTGGATTTTTCTATTTTTGTCAAAAATATCATTGGGATGTTAACAGAGACTGCATTGAATCTGTAGATCATTTTAGATAATGTTTATATCTTAGTAATATCAAGTTATTTAATTCATGAATATAGGATATCTTTCTACTTATTTGGGTCTTCTTTAATTTCTTTCATCAATCCATTGTAATTTTCAGTCTACAAGTCTTTTACTCTCTTGGTTAGATTTATTCCTAAGTATTAAATTCTTTTAGATGCTATTACAAATGGAATTACTTTCTTAGTTCCCTTTTAGAATTGTTCATTGATACAGTAGTATTAACCAAAAAGGGGACTTATTCCTATTTCATTAGTCTATATGTGCTCCCTCTCTTTTTAATTTATGTTCCGTGAAGTTTTATCACACATTTAAATTTGTGTTACTACCACAAAATTAGGATACAGAACATTTCCAACACTAAAAGGATGCTACTTGACATTACTTCTTCAAAGTCACATCCTTCTCCCAACCCTAACCCCAAGCACCCACCTGCTATCACTATCATTTTGTCATTATGAGAATATTAAACAAATGGAATCATATTGCATATAATATTTTGAGATTGAAAATTTTAATACATTATAATGCTTCAAGAGTAATCCAAATTGTTTGGTCTATCATTTGTTGCTGCAAGTGACAAAATTTCATTCTTTTTATGGCTGAATAATATTTCATTCTGTAATGTACCATGTTTTCTTTATTCATTCATTTGTTGATGGATTTACGTTGATTCTATATCTTGACTATTATGAATAGTGTTGCAACAAACATAGGAGTGCAGATATCTCTTCCATATACTGGTTTCAACCATTTCATTTGGACATATGCCCAGTAGTGGGATTGCTGAATCATATGGTAGCTCTATTTTTAATTTTTTGAAGAACCTCCATACTGTTTTTCATAATGGCTATACCAATTTACATTACCGATTGCAGTGTACAAGGGTTACTATTTCTCTGTGTCCTCATCAACACTTGCTATATTTTGAGTTTTTTGATGGTAGCCATTCTGACTGAAATGAGTTTACATCTTACTGTAGTTTTGAATTTCATTTCTCTGATGATTAGTGATACAGAGAATTTTTTCATATGTCTGTTGGCCATTTGTATGTCTTCTTTTGAGAAGTGTCCATTCAGGTTTTTTTTCCATTTTCTTCAAATTAACTGAATAAAGAAAGAAGAAATTTGGAGAAGAGGGTTAGACAGAAGTTGATAAAACATCAAAATTAATTGAAGAATATATGTGAAGTCATTAACCTATTTTTCTCTATATTTTTATGTTTATATTTCATAAATTAAGAAATAATTGTTTGTTATGCACAATTACAATTTGAAAGATACTGGCCAGGTGTGGTGGCTCATGCCTGTAATCCTAGCATTCTGGGAGGCCAACGCAGGAGGATCGCTTGAGCTCATGAGTTTGAGACCAGTCTGAGCAAGAGCGAGACCCCGTTTCTACTGAAAATAGAAAAATTAGCCTGGAGTCCTAGCGAGTGCCTGTAGTCCCAGGTTCTCGGAAGGCTGAGGCAGGAGGATCACTTGAGCCCAGGAGGTGGAGGTTGCTATGAGCTAGGCTGATGCCAGGGCACTCTCCTCAGGGCAACAGAGCCAGACTCTGTCCCCCCACCCCCAAAAAAGGAACAATTTGAAAGATACAGTACAATGATCTTCTCAACAATGTATGAATATGACTACATTCACTATATTTTCTACATTGTATAAGGACAATCCTCTTTATGTTTTTTCACATTTTGTTTTATACTACTTTTATACCTCCAGTTGAATTTCCTTATTTATATTTTTTATATTTTTATATTTATATTATTTATATTTTCCTAAAGCACTTTAGGACAAAAGAAAAAAAAAAGAGAAGTTTTAAGAATGATTTTAGACCCAGTCTTAGTCATTTTACTTTGTTGTTCCAAACACACTTATTTTAGCACATACTAAGAGACTACTTTGTAGTCTCTACCCACTTATTTTGTTTCTTTCCCATCTACTTATGATAATCCTATTGTAACTAAACATCCTGATCTCCTGACAGTAATTGAACTCTTCACAAACACATTTTGTTTTCAAATGCTTCATTCTTATTAAAGAGACAAATAATAATATGCAACATAAAACAATTAAATTTGTATTTTATGAACAATGATAATCTTAAATAAGGCAAATATTTTGATATAGATTTTATATATTTTATGCATTTATACAATTAATAACAGTGGTGATCAGCTCTTATATATTCAGATTTTGCTACTTATTTCCCCCCCCCATTAGAGTGATGTTTCAGAGGGGGGAGAGCTGTTGGGCACAAGTATTTTGCTAGGCATGTGTCAAATATTATACTGTTTAATTATCAAAATAACCTCTGAGTTTTGCTATTATTGTACCCATTTCACAGATGATAAAACTCATAATAGAATTGGGTAAATAAGTCAAAGAAGGTCAAACAAAAGCCTTGGTTGGGATTTTTACGTGGTTCTTTCTTATTTTACTTATCTTTCTATAATCTTTAGACCCTCCTAAATTGAAGTATATTTATCACAGAGTAAAATCTGAGAGTTATGTTTTTACCAAATCTCTTTATATCATGTTTAAAGGAGGAACTAGAACATCAGACTTTTTAAACAACATTTTTTCATCACACACATCGTAACTTAAGTATAAATATTGTGTTCTGGTAATATCAAGAATTTAGCAACAGAGTTAGATTTATGGTGGTGATTCTTTATAACTTCTATGGAGATTCAATTACTTTTTATTTATAAAACAACAAAACCATTAAAAAAATCAACAATCTCAAATAAAACTTTTTTATTCTTGGTGTCGTTCCAATTTTAGAATTTTATTTTAATGAAATAGAATTTAATTATTTCTGTCACTTTCCAAGATCGCCTATAATAAAGCCACATGTAAAAACTTTGACCTCTTTGGTTTTATATTGAGTATAATTCTCAAATAATTGCAGCTCTTAACTTCCAAAAGGTAATATTTCAAATTTAAGAATGGTATTCTTGCAGGAGTAAAAATATAAGTTCGTCCCTTGATTTTATATTCATTCATTGATAAGTTGCTTCATACAACTATTAATTTTTCTATTCATGACTAGGTGATTTTGATTTCACACATACATGATGAAAACCATGAGTCAGGAAACACCTGTTGACTGGCACTATGTGCCAACCCTAGAAGGACAATCCAGACCCTCAAAGAGGTGAAAATCTAGCATAGAACAAAAATATATAAACAATTATGTACTCCACTACATAGGTAGCACATGGTCTGACAACGCAATATGTGGAATCATTAAAGGCATAGTGAAAGCACAGAAGCAGCAATGATTTCTGTGGAAGAAAAAAAAATTGTTATTAACATAAGATTAAGTGGGACTCTTAGCTAGCTAATTCTGGTTGAATTATTGAATATTTAGATTTAAAGATATGCTATTATAATAATTAAAATATATTAATATTAAAAAAGAAGTAAACGAATTTATTTCCTATACTAATACATTTCAGGTCATTACGGTTCTTGAAGTTTAATTCTTTATAAACAGGCACAATGGAAAAGATATATCATTAATATTTCTTTTATAACCATAAAAAAACTACAGTTAGCTAGACTTTATGTTTCAAAAGGCCAACTCAGAGCATGGTTTTGTTTCTAAGCCAGATGAAAGAATGTTTGTCTACTGAGTTATCCAGAAAATTTCCTGCAGTATTTTGCTTTGTCTACCAATATTTTCATGTAGATACTTATAGAGCCAACTCAGACTGTTAGATGTTAAAATATCACAATGTAGGGGGATGTGTGCAGGACACTTTCTCATCGTCTCCATAAACCAGAGGCTTTGACAAAGGAGCAGGTGAAGTTCAGCAGAGGTGATTTTCCCAGTATGCCAGACAGAGAATTAAAAAAAAAAAAAAAAAAAGTTAAAACAAGCACATTTCAACATTAACCCATTATGATCAATAATCACATTTATTAACTATTAATAAAAGAGGTTTTTAAAGTGTTAATTGATCTGTAACCTTAATGTAATATATTCCCCATGTTAAAAATGTGCTTTAAATGCAAAGTAGTTAATTAAGTATCAAAATGTGGTTTTATTTAAAATTATTTTCTCACATCCACACATATACGCAGTTAAAAGTGTTATTTACTTTTATCTTAAAAATGCTTCTGAAATAGACTTAAAAAGGAATTCATGGCTTTTAGAAAATTATATAACTCATACTGCTTGCTTATGCTGTTTTTTCCACTTGATGTCATAAGTAAACAGCATTTATCTTATATATTTCTCTCTGTTTTAAGTGGCTGTATAATACTCCACATTATAGATATACCAGCAAGGATTTAAATAACAAATATCTTTGGACATTTCTGTTAATTATAACTAAATATTAAGATAAATCCAATTTTTTAGCACAGTGACACCGTGAATAATATTTTATTTAATTATTTGTGCATTTTTCCAATTGTTCCTTTAAGATAAATTCATTAATGAGGAATGAGTAAGTCAAACATTTCACTCACTTTTAATGCTGTGCTAATAACTGTGCTAATTTTCTTCTAGATGGAAAAAAATTGTGTTCATTTTTCTCAAATCTATCAATATTTTTCATAAAATATTGGTCATTGTTGATGAACTTAGAAATGATTTTTCAGCAATAAGCTAATATAAAACCTCACTTATATTATTCTTATAATCTTAAGATTTATTTTCTTTAAAATTAGATAGTTTAATATACATTTCATAATTTCATATTTATAATATAAAGTAATATTTTATATTTTCAACAAAATTTAAAACTAAATACTCCAAAATAATTTATTAGGGGAAAAATCTTATTTTGCTTCAACCATTGTAAAATTACTATCTTTAACTTACATTAAGTTCTCATAGAAGGTATGTTTCATTTCTGGCTTCACTGATTTGTTTTGTTTGTTTCTTAATTTGACAACATCATGGCGTTTCAGCTATTGCAGCATTATAATTCAGTACTAATATGTGACATTTCGCCTCTCTCCTCTTTCCTAAATATTTTTTATGTGTATGTGGCATTGCATGAACATATTTTTCTGAACTGGTTATTTTGTCATGTTTAAAAATAATCCCTTTAGAATTTTGATAAAAATTCATTTAAGTTACAGATCAATTAAAGGAATATTGATAGATTAACAATATCTAAGATCCTAAATTACATAGATGTGTTAATTTATATATTCTTGACCTTTTGTTCAGATTAGACATTATATTGCTTCAAGTATATTTTCTGATTATTTTTTAGATGTAGAAATACTAAAGAATTTTGCTTTATTTTTAGCATCCACCTACCATTTTACTATCAACAATATTTCAGGTGATTTTCTTAGAATCTGAAGAGAAGATAATGTATAAAGCAAATATTTTGTCTTATACTTTGAATTCATACAAAATCAGTACTTACCTTTCTATCCATGTATTATGTATGTTTCTCTCATTTATACTTGCCTATATTTGTTCAGTTTTATGATTCTCTGTTCCTATGTTAGCTCATATTTTCCAAATAATATACCACAGCAATTTGTCTTCCCAATTTCCTACAAGATTCTTATTCTTTCTTGTCACAGACTCCTCTCATTGACCTCCAGCCATTTCTACTCTGCTCAGAGACTCTTCATTATCTAAGTCATGAAAATATTTATGCCATACACTTATTGTGAATAAATTACTGTAAATTGATGAATGCCAACCTCAACATTAATAACACAGCAAAAAATTAAAATCCCCTGTTACTGTCAACTGAGTTAAATAAATTATGTTTGTCTTGGAAAAAGTGAAGCAATTTCAAAAACACAGCTGGAAACCCAGAATTCTTTTTTTCTGAGCATCAGATGTCAAAAGAAAATTGTTGAGACATTATCAATATTAAAGCCAAATTTTATGGTTATTAAAATGTGCTGCATTCTTCATTAGTCAGAAATAATCTTCTCAAATCATAAAAAAGTGCTCAAAATTAAAAGCTTTTATATAGAACTTCAATAGAAGTTGATTAACTCCTGAGTTAAAAGAAAACATTTATCTTTGCCAATATTTAGCGTAATATCAAATTTCAGAGTTTTACCTCTAAAGAATACAGTTTTACTTAAGCTGTTTGTTATGTAAAACTATGAATTTACTAACTATACTTGATAAGACTCTGAAAAAGTTAATGAATAGAAAGTTGTCTATTTAATACTGATATTTAAAATGGGTAGCACAAAGAGAAAAATGAAATATATTAAATCTGTATCAGAAATGACAAAAATCTCAAAAATGTGAGTTTATATATATTTTTCACTAGCAGATTACATTTGATTATAAAATTATAGAAAATATACTATACAGATAAGTATAAAAATCTTATAAGATAAATTATAATTTTATATGTAAACATAATTTAAATATAATATGTGAAAGTAAAATATATGTTAGAATATAACATTGTATATGCTTATAATAAATGTAAATATTTATAATTATAGACATGTATAACATATTTTATATTTAACATATATAATATACTTGTCCAAAAAAATTAACCAATATGCTTAATAAATCTATGCTTGATTTTGTTGCCATTATAATAAAGAATATAGAAAATAATGGAAGAAATTTAATGCCTACTTAATTAAAATGTAAACAGGTAGGAACTGAGAAGTTAGTATGAGATGGTGAAAAAGCAAAGGCTAAAACATAGATTCCTTGACTTAATTCACCATGTTTTCTTGTGCCACAAACAATATTTGTACAGATGTATCTGCAAGATAATTTTGAAAATGTAGACAAACGTATGCCCAAAGTTTTGTAGGCCAAGTAGTCAATACTTAGGCTATTCCAAAATAGGCTGAACAAATTTTTGGATTTGATCACTGACATGTAGCACAAAATTTTGAATTCACACAGGGTTGAAATTAAAGAACTATTGATCATTTCAATAAACACCAAAAAATCATTTTATAAAATTCAATATCTTTTCATAATAAAAATTCTCAACAAACTGGATACAGAAAGAACATAACTCAACATAATAAAGGCCATATGCGATGAAACCACAGCTAGTATCATACTAAACAAGAAAAAACAGAAAGCTTTTTCTCTAAAATGTGGAACAATACAAGAATGCTCACTTTCACTACTTTTATTTAACATAGTACTGAAGTCCTAATGAAAGCAATTAGACATGAGAAAGAGATAAAGGACATCTAAATTGGAAAGGAAGAAGTCAAATTATCCTGTTTTCAGAAAAAAAAATGATCTTATATGTAGAAAAACCTAAATGTCCACCAAAAAACTATTAGACCTTGTAAACAAATTCAGTAAGGTTGCAGAATACAAAATTAACATATGAAAAATCAGTAGACTTTCTATAGGCCAGCAGTGAACAATCTGAAAAAGAAATCAAGAAAGCAATCCAATTTACAATAGCTATGAAAAGAATACCTAGGAACAAACTTAATCAAAGAAGTGCAAGATTTCCACGATGTAAACCGTAAAACATTGATAAAAGAAATTGAAGAGGACACAAAAATAAAAGATATTTCATGCTCATAGATTTGAAGAATCAATATTGTTACAACGTTCATATTACCCAAAGCAACCTACAAATTCAAAGCAATTCCTATTAAAATTCCAGTGACATTCTTCAGATAAATATAAAAAAAAATCCTAAAATTTATATGGAATCACAAAAGACCCAAAATAGTCAAAGTAAACCTGAAAATAAGAACAAAACTGTAGGCATCCCATTACCTGACTTCAAATTACACTATGAAGCTATAATAATAAAAACAGCTTGATAAAAACAGCTTGATACTGTCTGTAAAGACAGACCCTTAGAACAATAGAGAAGAATACAGAACTCAGAAATAAATCCATGTATTTACAGTCAACTCATTTTCAGCAAAGGCACCAAGAATATACACTGGGGAAAGGATAATCTCTTCAACAAATAGTACTGGGAAAATTGGATATCCATATGCAGAGGAATGAAATTAAACCTCTATCTCTTGCCATATACAAAAATCAAATCAAAATGATTTAAAGACTAAATGTAAGATCTGAAACTGTAAAACTACTAGAAGAAAACAAAGGCTTCAGGACATTGGTCTGGTCAAAGATTTCTTGGGTAAAATCTCAAAAGCACAGACAATCAAGCAAAGATGGACAAACGGATCCCATCAAGTTAAAAAGCTTCTGCACAGCAAAGAAAATAATCAACAAAATGAAGAGACAACCTAAAGAATAGAAGAAAATATTTGCAAACTATTCAACTGACAAGGAATTCATAGAAAGAATATATAAGAAACTCAAACAACTTAATAGCAAAAATTCAAATAACCCAATTAAAATGGTTGAAAGATCTTAATAGATATTTTTCAAAAGAGACATGCAAATGGTCAAGTATATTTAAAATGTTCAAAAATCACTAATCACCAGAGAAATGACAATCAAAACTACAGTGAGATATCATCACCTCAGTTAAAATGCTTTTTATTAAAAAGACAAAAAATAATGGATGCTGACTAGGATGCAAAAAAAGAGGAATTCTCATACATTGTTGGTGGGAATATAAATTATTGATAGTAGAGCTACCATGGAAAACAGTATGGAGGTTTCTCAAAAAAGTAAAACTGTAACTGTCATATAATCTCGCAATCCCACTGCTGGGTATATATCCAAAAGAAAGGAAATCAATATATAGAAAAGACATCTGCACTTTCATGTTTATTGCAGCACTATTTGCAGTAGCCAAGATATGAAATCAACCTAAGTGTCCACCAATGGATGATTAGACAAAGAAAATTTTGTACATGTTTACAATGGAATATTATTCATACATGAAAAACAATGAAATTCTTTCATTTGCAACAACATGGATGAAACTGAAGACATTATGTTAAGTGAAATAAGACAGGCACAGAAAGACAAATATCACATGTTCTCTCTCACTTATGTGGAGCTAAAAAAAAATGATCTCATAGAGGTAGAGCATAGAATAATGGTTTGCAGAGGCTAAGAAGGGTGGCAGGGAGTGGGGAAATAAAGAGGAGTTGGTTCATTAGTAGAAAAATAGAGTTCAATAGCAGGAATAAGATCTAATGTTTGGTAAGAAAACAGGGAGACTATAGTTAACATTAATCAACTGTAAATTTTAAAGTAGCTAGAGGACTAGATTTGGATGTCCCTGAAACAAAGAAATCGTGAATGTTTGAGGTGATGGGTATTCAATTATCATGTTTTGATCATTGCACATTGTATGCTTGTATCAAAATATCACATGTACCCCACAAATTTATATAAATATTATGTACCTATACAATTAAATTTTTAAAAAACATTTTAGAAAGCATACTTAGATTTACCTTTTAAACCTGTACGTGTAAAGCTGTCATAATAAAGACTAATGCAAAAGGAAAAAAAAAAGCATGTAATAACAACAAAAAAATAACTTTTGGTAAAAAGGTGCCAAAAGTTTCAAATATTTGCGCTATTAGACCATATGTCACAATTAAGCACTATGCAAGAAGAAAGTTTCTAGAAGACACTCATGGTGATTATAGCCTACTAATTCTCAAATTTCATTGATTTATTTCTCAGAGGCCTCTGCTAACCTTGATTTATAAACCTGACTGTTTCCCATTGCTTTTTACATTTAATTTCAAAATCCTTAATGTGCAGTGTATTTACATTTGTCAAAATGCTTTGAACTACATATTCTAAGTGGATACAGGTAAGTGAACATATTTTATGCTTCGATAAAGTAGCTACAAATCAAAATCTTTAATGTGCCTTATGTGGACCTCTACTATTTGACCCTTGGCTATCTCCTTTGCAAGTTCTTAAGTCATATATACATTTCATGCCAAAAATTTCTCTTCCATTTTTTTTGCAATATTTTTCACTGTTGAGTATTTGTTCTTTTTCTGGATACCTTCTCCTTTCTTCGTTTCGTTTTAGAACTTTCTTTTAGATTTCCTCTAATACATCTGCTTGTCATTCACTTGTGTTTACTTAGGATTCCAAATTATTGTTCTATCTTCCCAGTCTTTCTCTAAGTACTTTTGCCAGATGATTTATCAAAGTAAATGGAGCCAAGTGCTTTAAGATACATATAATTAGAGTTGAAGCTTAGTACCAGGAAGGACAACTATGTTAGGACAAGATGGGCTCATTTTGTGATCAAGGTGTACTAGACTGAGATATTAGGTGCAAGAATATTCCATCAATGTGCATGCCAATTTTTGATCCTTTCTTGTAGCCAACACTATGAAGTTGTATAAAAGAATGAAAATTTCCAGCTGGGCTGGATGACTCACGCCTGTAATCCTAGCACTCTGGGAGGCCAAAGCAGAAGGACTGCTTGAGGTCAGGAGTTTGAGAACAGCCTGAGCAAGAGCAAGATCCCTTCTCTACTAAAAATAAAAAAAAAAAAATTAGCCAGATGTGGTGGTGTGTGCCTGTAGTCCCTGCTACTTGGGAGGCTGAGGCAGGAGAATTGTTTGGAGCCCAGGAGTTTGAGGTTGCAGTGAGCTATGATGATGCACTGCACTCTACCCTGGACAGGGTGACAGACTCTGTCTCAAAAAAAAGAATTTCAACAGTTTAAATAATGATTATGTATGTATTATCATAAGGATGATAATTCAATTTGACCTACTAAGACTCGATTTTCATATTTCTGATTGGTAATTTAAATTCCTGCCTACCTTAGGTTGGTAGGAGGATTAAATGAGACACCAGTGAAATCACTTTGTAAATTATGTAGAAAATAATGTTTTATTACTTTAAACAATTGAATCTTTAGATTCATAATATTCTGAATATCAATTAAAATGATGCTACATTGCAACTTTATGGGAAATAATGGGGGTAAAATTTCATTGATTTCATCTACTTTATCAAGTAAATTAAATTATTTCTAGCAAGTGTTACCCAAATGCTACATGATTTTGTTTCCTGCCTGTTATTCTATTGAGTGGCCAACATGGCTATTTTTCTTTATAAGTATTTCGTTTTTTGTCCATGTGTTTTACCTCATGTGTTCCCTTTTTATTTCCTTTTTATTTTTTTGTTTCTATGATATTATCTACATAAGAATTTAAGTTTTATTTACTATATTTCAAACTCCAACTTTCACTTGTTTAACTGGTTGGAATAAATAGCTTTACAGTTTCTCTCTTCCCTCTGACCCTAATAAATCACCCAATGATACAAACATTGGAAGGCTTTAAACAAACAAAGGGCAGGTGACCTAAGAGAATCTCATTGTTGCTTTAATTTAGAGAAAGACATTCTCTAGAAAATTTTAACAGCCCTGCTTATATTTTGTCGAGAAATAAGAGAAAGAGAAAAAGAGATGAATAATAACAAGATGGGGAAAAACATGTCCTTACAATTTCTTCTCCAAAAAAAAATTCACGGATGTTTCAGAAAACTCAGAGAAAGGGCTTGCAACCCTGATCTCCACTTGGGATTATGAAGGAAACAACTGTGTACAATGACCGGTACCATCATGAGGCTGCACAGGATAGTTTAGAAGGTGAATCATTGTGATTAGTTAAACATGGGTCAATGATTTTTTGGTCATATTCATGAAATTCTTCCTTACTCTAATGTCATAGAAGATACTATCATATTTTCTACTAAATGTTTGACAGTTTTGTACTTTATAATTTAGTTTTTATGTTTAATTAGTGAAAATTTGTAAGAGGTTAAGAAAAACATGATGAATTTGATTTACATTTTGAATAAATAATGTTAGCTCATGTGATAAAAAGAAACTGCTGGACAAGGCAGGTGGGTATTCAAAAAGTTCTATGAGGTATGTTCCTGGAGAATGATCTCTGGGTTGAAGGGTATGCAAATGTTAAATTACATGTAATGCCAAAACTTTTTCACAAGTGTTGTTTTTATTTACATATGAGGTTGTATGTATCCACATTGTCTTTTACCTTTGGGATAAGCAAATCTAATTTTTTTGCCAATCAAAATGTGTATAAAATGATCTTGGTTTGTATTTCCCTGATCACACTAAGTTTGGATTTCTTTAATATATGTATATATTTTGGTTCCATGTCTTCTTGCTTCTATTAAATGTATTTCAGTTGTCCACTGTGTATTATTTCATTAGTATTTTTCCTTACCCTAATAACTTATAGGCATTGCTTATATATTCTTAATATTGAGCCTTTGTAAGATTTGTGTATTGCAAATATCTTTTGACAGTCCAATACTACTTTTCATTTTCTTTAAGTTGTCTTGTGATTTATCAAAGCGTTTATGTTTCATAGTTAAATTTGTCAATCTTTTATATAACATAATGTCATGGAAATATTTGAAATAACATAGACTGTTGAGATGTTTTTGAAAAGATTAGGTTTCAGGTATCCTACTAAAACTTTTTTTCACAATTTTCTTTGCGGTCTTTGGGGGAAAATATACACAATAACAGTACATTTTTAATTCCACTGTTAAAACAGTTTGTTTTTTCTTCCAAAGCCAGTTAATGATGAAACATTTGTCTGTGTGGGCTTGAGGGAGCAATCTGTCTCTGTGGGAAGCTTCCTCAGAACTATCAAGACGTGTGAACCCCTGAAGATGCCTTTTTTCTACAAACCCTATAGTTAGCCTCGATGTTAGGCCTACATTCCTGGATCAATTCCAATTTGGAAAATACACAATGCTTACTAAAATTTCTTCTGCAGTGTGAATGCAATACAGACTATTTCTTCGCTTTCATAAAACCTTCAGTGTGAGTGCACATCTATTAAATTATATTTTAATCTCCAGGGTGGATGTCATTCAGTGTTGCATTTTATTTTTCATGACATAGTCAAAATAAAAATTTGTTGTATTGAAAATAAATGTGTAGTTTGAACTTATTTCATTTAACCCATATGGATTTACTGTCACAAAGCTCCAGATAATATTGCAGATATGATAACTGATGCAGAAAAAATATATAGGATTATATAATAGTAAAAGTGTCAATTTCAAAGGATCAAGTCTGGATTAGCACAATTTCTATATTTCATAACCAAAGTCTAAACTTCTGGTTTATGCAGATGTCTAGAGAGTTGAATATTCTGGGAAAACACAGTGAAAAAATGCAAATACTTCTTTCTAAACTGGTCATCTGCACCTTCGTAGATTATACATACAGCTAAAATTCACTATTAAAGTACATATGCAGCTCCTTTGTAAAGTGTGCTCCTACTAAGGTTCTGTCTAGAAAATAAAAATCGTGTAGAAAAATGTTATTTGGGGCTAGCTAGATTGAGCACATAATTGATTCTAATGAGAGCACAGAATAGACAGTCAAAAAATGAACATAATTAGCTTACACATGTAATCCCAGCACTTTGGGAGGCTGAGGTGGAAGGATCACTTGAGGCCAGAAGTTTGAGACCAGCCTGGGCAACATAGTGAGACCCCCATCTCTACAAAAAAGTTAAAGAATTAGCTGGACATGGTGATGTGCACCTGTAATTCCAGCCACTTGGGACGCTGAAGTAGGAGGATCACTTGAGCCCAGGAGTTTGAGGTTGCAATGAACTACAGTCACACCACTGCACTCAAGCTTGGGTGACAGAGGGAGGCCCTGACTCTAAATGAATTAAATTAAATTAAAAAATAAATACATAAATGAAAATTGGCATAATGAGATGGATATTTTATTTATTTATACATTACCTATATTTTGAATTTATCTATAATTTTAACTCAACCTAGCATTACATTACATTACTGTGTCTTTACCAAATAGTTAAGATGAGCTCATCTATACTTCACTCATTACATAAACTCGCAGGAAATCTTTCTTGGATACTATACATTTTAAAAAGCAGACCATTAGAAAAGCACGCCTGGAATAAATGGGACGAAGTTGATGAACTAGAGAATTTTTTATCAGATTGGCCGGTGCTCAAAATGATTTTCTAAGTATAATAATAATAATAGCCTATAATAAAACTTTTTCTTTGCTCTATCTAGGGTAAGTTTAAATCATCCAAAATATCTTGTCTACTTCTCCGGAACTATATAAAGTTTAAATAAAACATAGGAGAATAATTTTTATCAAGTGCCCTTATATTTGCCCAAAATAAAAAACTTGTTACCAATCTTATTTCTGATGAACATATCAAAGCAATTGTTGTATGCCCCATCTTTTAAAAAAGCATATGTTAAACAGGGCAAGCAAAGATAAACTTTAAAAGGATTCACTTGTCCTAACAGCCCATCTGTTTCATACTCCCCGCAGAGCACATCTCTTTTCCGGGGTCCCTTTCAGGTGCGTTCTTACCTTATGTAACACTCTCTTTATTGTAAGTTCATGCTGTGACCCTGTCAGAATTGCTACAGCAGGGGTGACCTCAGTAATGACCATCCACAGCCTGCCAAGCTAACTTGGTCAGTGTTAGCTGATTAAACTTTTAACAACATCCCCTGTGCGATAAAGGGCAAAATGACAACTTTGCCCATCGTCAAGGTGTCTGTATAATAAACTAATTAGTAAACCACACAGTCTGTGGAGCTTTTAATGAGTGCTATCGGCTGGCCTCTGTAATAAAAACCCAGTCTGCCCCCTTTTGGGATTCAATTAAGGCACAGACTGTCATATGCTTGGTCTAGCTGATCAATGAATCCATTCCGACCTTTGTCGGAGCTGTTTGCAAGGTCAGTGGCAGTAGTGAAGAAAGCCAGCTTGGTAAAGGAGATATACCCAACAGCGGCCGACAGGCTCGAAGGCCAGTAGTTACTATCCTTGTGGTCATTTGACATCAGCAGAAGTTTCTCTCATTCAAAGGTTAGCTGAAAGAGAAGACAGCACTGAAAAAAATATATTGGTATGTTTTCACGGAAAGGTCCTTCCGTTATTAAAAAATGATCATTAGTCTGTTAACATCTACTTTTACCTTGTGGTACCTTCTTTTTCCTCACTCAGTGGAATACACTATCCAACTTTTGTTCTTCCAGATGTAACTATTGATTTAATTCTTTTCCAGATGTGAAAACAAATGTAACCTTTATAAAATGTAGTCCTGTTTTTATGATTCAAGATGCTGAGGTTTTTAAAAAGAAATTAGATTAGAAAAGATGATATTTCTTATTAAAAAATCCATTGTGTCAGAAAAACGTATTTTTATAATTAAATACTTTTGTATCACTTTATAATGTTTGGTATGACTAGATTCTTCAAGTCTACCTCTCGAACATGGCTATTTTTTAGTATTTGAAAATCCTCATATTTATTTCTGCAAGAAAATATGTAAAAATAAAAATAGTCACTTTTAACATATTTAAATGATAGTTTGATAAGAGAATGAATGTTTTTCTATTTTGCTAATAATAAATAGGGACAGAAAATTTGTAAATATTGTAGATTGTGGTATTCTCAGACAATATTTATAGTTTCTAAAGTAATCCCAAAGATCCAGGAGAATTAGCAACCTAAAATTTTATTGAAACCTGTGATTGAATGTTTTACTGTCAAACTCTGAAATGGAAAATCGCAGAGCTGGAGAGTGAGCCTAGGTAACCACTCAGCAGCCACACCCAAAGAAATACTGTGATTCTACATGCAATGACTACCTGGGAGGCCCTATAGGATGTTGCTATTTATATTGATATAGGGTAAAATACATATTATAAATGCTACTTGGGTTTGGGGAAATTTATATGTGTGTGTGTGTATATATATATATATATATATATATAAAGATTCTGCAGTTTATTGTTCTCCACAAAATACACATCTATGTTCAAAATATATTTAAATAATATTTAAATTGAAAAATGTTTAAGTTCAATAATTTTTAATAACTGAATGTTTGCATAAAATGTAGAGTTCAATTAAAATTGAACATTTGTACCTTTGTTTAAGTAATACTGGCACAGTCTTTAAGCATTATAAATGAAGATACCGTGAAATCCAGGAAATCTATTACCCAGCCGTAGAATATACAATACTAAATTATTAACCACAATAAACCACAGAATTTATTTTAATAGGAAACGATTGTCTAAAAACCAAATACCAACCATATGGGACTACATACTAAAAATGGTAAGTATGTCCACTTTGCAAATTATTATGTAGCCCTTAGGATTGATGATTCCGGGCTTATTGTCATGGCCATAGAAAAGGGACCATAATATTTGTCAGTGAAGGGACCAATATATAAAACAATATGCCTCCATTGTTATAATATCTATTTTGATATGTTTATATATATATAAGATGTATATACATGTATGTGAACATATTTTTGTATACATACATGTATGAATTATATGAGAATATACATATATAATGTACATATGTATGTTTGGATAAATTAATACATACAAATACATATGCATACATAATCTAGTTTTATGTGTATTTTAATTTTTACACTCAATATTTTCTGATTTGTTCTGATGATCTCTAATATTTTCATCAAGAAATGAATGAATTTCAAATAAAAATCAAAACATGTGATTAAAAATCTAGGATATATTTTTAAAAGTTTGTAAACTATATTTTAAATAAATAAGTTTTCTAATACATTTGTTCCACAATATTTTTGCATTTGGTAATATTCTTACATAAAAAGTATCTTGAAATATGTATACTTAAACTCAAAATCTAACTTTAGAGTCAATGAGTCAATATATATTTACATGAAAAGTTTTATACATTACAAAATTAACTAAATCACTCAAAGAATCATAGAATAGCATATTTTCATAACTGGAATAAATTGTATAGAAAATGATCTCCATTCTGGTTTATCTCTTTGGAAGCACAAGCTAGAAATGCAATGTTATTTCATTGAGATCATACTCTTAAGCACATTACGAATCCAAATGAAAAGTCTTGTAAGTTGGTGATATGGGGGTTGATGGATGATTATGTAGAAGGAAAGTGTAATTGACAGAACCTTGATTTTTGAGTTCTATATTTCCAATTTCTCTCTGATCATGACCAACCCTATCTCTTAAACAAAACTTCACACCTCCCCACATACACATATACACACAACCACACAAATGCACACACACACAAACACACACACAGATACCAAGTGAGAATTTATGGGGCAGATTTTTTGTGTGCAGACTAACTCAGGTCATAGGCATAAATCTGAAAGGATTACCATCTAAATTCTCTACAGAGCTCAAGCTACAAAAAAAAAAAATGCTACCCATGCAATCCTAAGACATATGAAGTTATGTCGGTGCCTTATAACTTACTGTGTTTTTGTCAGTAAGAATATTGAGTTTTTAGTAAGTAAAGATGCTATATATCTGGTTTTGATCATTGCACTCATGTGACAAAGGTATGTTAGGTTTCCTCTTTTAAGTTGCTTTGCAAAAATTTGTTTTAAGAAGCGAAGATGTTCAGGTTAGATCAAGAAAAATAGATTTTGGGGAATGGTTTTAGGGAAGGGTAGGTGGAACAATGAGGGAAGACACTTCCCATGCAGCCCAATCTAAATTTACCACCTAACTTGGCATCAAATCATGAGTTCCTATCTATTTCCAGGTCACCAGATTTCTGACTTAATTGGACTAGTCTTACGAAATTATGTCTTTGGAATCTATGACTTTATATGAAAGTTAAACTGCAACATAAAGAAAATATACAAATTTTTACCAAAGCAGGGATGTCCTAATGTTTTCAATCTCTATAATTTTCAAGTAATTTTATATGTCAAGTGGATAAAAAATTCTATTTATGCAAGTTATTTAAATAAATTATTTATAATCAACATTTATAAAATTTACAGAAATATAAAATATAAAATTTCTGTGGTTATTCATGATGGAGTGATCTCCTGTGCATTCCTTCACAAATATCATTTCCTTTGTGTTAGATGGTATCATATTTCTATTCATACTATAAAGCACCTAGCAGAGTAAAAGCATATTATAAATGGAAAACATAATAATCTGCACATTAATGTTTTATAGCACTTTTATTCATAATGGTCCCAAACTGGAAGTGATCAAGGTGTCTTTTAATAGGTGAGTAGATAAATAAGTGAATGGATAAATTGTGAAACATCCATACAATGAAATATTATTTAGCAATAAAGCAAAATTAGCTATCAAGTTAAGTAAAAATAAGGATGAAATTTTGGCAAAGGTAAAAATATAGAGACAGTAAACAGATCAATGGTTGCCAGACATTTGGGGAGGAGGAAGCGTTAAATAGGTGAAACACAGAATATGTTTAGAATGGTAGAACTATTCATATGTAACTATAATGGTACAGATGTAACACAATGTGCTTGTGAAAATTCACAGACCTTTACAGCACAAAAAATAAACCTTAATGTATGCAAATATAAAAAAATCATTTAGAAAATCAGGGACATCGGGATGGAATTCAAATTGTGATAAAAGGATACAATCTAACAAATGTATGAAAGGACCTCAGAGATAAGTGCTGGAAGGAAAGGTTGCTGACCTAAGTAACAGAGTAGAGTCTAAAACAAAAGACAAAAGGAATTGATCATAAGCACCTTAGTGTAGCTGATAAAGTTGCTTCCCACGGGGGTATAGAATAATTACTATAAAACCATTGTATATGTATCTTGAATTAAATAATTTAATAGACCTTGAATGTGGTTCAAGTTCCTCACTATTACAGTGGTAGACTACTAACAAATAAGGGTTGAAGGCCAGAATCATCCACATGGATTAGAGTTGGAGACATCACTATGATCTCATCTTCTTAATAAGTATATGTAAATAAATAGAAAGTATTTGTAGATATATGTGCAGATGTAATGTAATGCACATGCACATTACATTATTCTGGCAACAGAGAAGGCATAGTAGCAGTGACACCAAAGTAACAAGGAGCATTTCTAGACTCCAGATTTTGGATTTTAATACCATTCTCCAGTAAAAATACCAAGGATTCTTTAGAGAGTGTCTGATTTTAGAATTGGAGCAGACAATATACAAGATGAGCATAGAGCATCTTATAGCCCCCCAAAAGAAGGAAATAACTGCTCAAAAAAAAGCCAACAAACAAACATCTGTGGGAGTATGTCCAAATGACAAAAGACTCGCCTGAAAGAACCCCTAATAGCCAAAGATGGAACAATATGAGCAACAAATAAAATGATATTGAATTATAACACAAAATATAAATTAAATATTGATGAAAATAAACTGATATAAACCAATGAATGAATGAATAAGTGGGGAATAGATAAATATCTCATCAAAAGAATTCCAAAAACTGTCTGTAGATAACCTACTCTTAAGGAAATTGAACATAACTACCCATTCTTGAATGTGTGGGCTGCACATTCTGCCTTATCTACTAAGAATACAGTATGAAACAGAAGGAAGAGTGTAATATCACACTGGAGAAAACTGAAAAACACTACCTTAGCAAGGTGATTAAGTTTAGCATCAATGATGGTAAATTGTGTTTATATAATATACTCTTCATGTGATGTGATGTGATATGATGTTTGTGTTCTTTCATATAATGTTTGTGTTCTTTCACTCAAAATCTGTAACTCCAGTATGGTCATGAGAAAAGTGTCAGACAAATTCCAATTGAGGGATTTGTCCCTACAATATTCCTAACCAGTAATCCCGAAAACATTCAAGGTTGTTAAAAAAAGGTAAGTCTGAGAAACTTAAATGCCTAAGGGGATTTAGTAACTCAATGTAATGCAATATGCTGGATGGTATTCTGGTGCAGAAATAGAATACTATACAAAAATTAAGAACATCTAAATAAATTATAAACTTTATTTATAGGAATATATCAATATTGGTTCAATAATTGGAACATATATACACAGTAATGAAAATTTCAGTAATAGAGGAAACTGAGTATGGAATATATAGGAACTGTCTCCCGTATTTTTCAGAACTTTTCTGTAAATCTAAAACTATTCTAAAATAAAACTGTATTTTAAATAAAAGTAATAAAATACATTATAGCTAAAAAGGCAGGAAATGAAGTCAGATAGCCAGAAAGGGGCCATATCATTGAATGCCTTGAAGACCATAGTTTAATAGAGATATTGTTGTGTATTATACTGATCGAAAGCATTGGTGATGTTATAATTTTATTGTCATTTTAAGAAGACAATTCTGGCTCTTATGTGGCATACAGATTATAGGATTAAAAAAAGTCAACAAAGAAGGAACTATTTAAGGCTCATAAGAGAGTCTAGAAGAGAGATACTGGTGGTCTAGATAAGTAGAGCCAGTGGGAAATGAAAGACTTATCATTCCATAAGTCTTTCATCTAGAAAAGATAGGGATCATGGGTTAGGCCAAGTGTTGTTTTTTTGTTTTGTTTTGTTTTGTTTAAATTTACATTCATGAATAGTGATAGAATTTTCTGCTGTAGAGACATTGGGGGAAAAGCCTATTTGAATTTTGGGGTTGCTAATTAAATATCAGAACCATTTTGTTAGTTACATATAGCAATTTTTTTTTATATATACACAGAAAAGTTGTCTTGGAGATATTTTTAAATTCACCAAAACTTATATGCCTAAAAGGACCAGAGCTGAGAGATCATGTCATATGGGTCCAAAATATGTTATCTTTGCATATTTCACATCTCTTAACTCTCCTACACAGAGAGGATAAACTATTTCTCTATTTCTACCTTCTGCAAGGTAAAGTCATTGTGGCTATTTGCCTAATAGCATTTCAAAACATACAAAAACTCTCCAAATGAGAAGAATTCGGTAATACAATCTCAAAATATGGTCTCATCTTTTGGTTTCCTTGGGAATTGAAGGCAAAGGAGCTTAATTTTACTTCCCACAAAACGGGTGAGGAAATTTCTCTTCACCTGGTGGTAGAATATGGGAACTGGTTTGCATGATTTGATTCACAGTTCAGAGCTGCATTGTGATTTTTATGAGCCCTGGGCACTTTTGCCTTCATATGTCCCTTTTTCTATTAAACACATATTCAGAATTATATTTTACATCACCATTGGTATAATAATATATTAATATTATGTAATAACATTTTCTTTGACCCACAATGCCTATAAAGTCTAACGGATAAGTTGGTCCTATTTATATCTGTAGGAAGAATGTTCATATAGTGTTGAGATGCTGAACAATAGAAGATATAGTTACTCAAAATCTGTATCTATTTTTTTTCCAAAAAAATGTTCACAGCAATTTTATTCATAAGAGCTAAAAATTGGTGTGCACTAACAGGACAATAGCTAAGCAACTTGTGCAATATTCACACAATAGATACATAAAACACTATTTAATAAAAGGAAAGAACTACTAATACATGTAACATCATGAATGGATCTCAAAAACATTGAACTTAAAGTAAAGTTCTAGAAGAGATTAAATTTATCCATAGTGAAAAAAATATCGAACTTGGAATAGAACAAGGTCTGACTGGGAAGGGGAATAAGTGAGTTTTCAGGGGAGATAGTCATATCGCATATCTTAATAGGAAGAAGGTGCATACATTTGTCAAAACTCTTTGAATGACATGCTTATGAGCTGTGCGTTTCACTACACATAAATTTACCTCAAAAAATAAATTGAACTATAAACAAATATTGAACTCTAGTTAATGCTATACATGTTGAGGTCTGTAAGGGGAAGTGTAGGAAGTATACTTGTGTCTTGAACTTATTTTGAAATACATCAAAAAATATGAAAAGATAGACCCAGAGAGAATAGATGGGTAGATGTGTAAAGCAAACTGCTAATTTTCAAATATAAGCAGTGTTTCTGATTGTTTGTGTGAATAATGATCCACAGAGATGTCTACATCCTAATCCCAGGAATCTGTGAATATATTACCCTACACAACAAAAGGGATTTTGCACATGTGATTAGGAATCTCAAGTTAGCCAGGTGTGGTTGTGTGTACTTGTAGTCCCGGGTACTGGGGAGGCTGAGATGGGAGTATCTCTTGAGTACAGGAGTTTGGGGCTGCAGTGAGCTATGATTGTGCCACTGCCCTCTCCAGCCTGGGCAACAAAGCAAGACCCCCATGTGTGTGTGTGCGTGTCTGTGTGTGTGTGTGTGTGTGTGTGTGTGTCTCTCTCTCTCTCTCTCTCTCTCTATTTCAAAGTATGAAGGGGGTGAAAATGTTTCTGTTACATGTACACCTTGTGTAATGCTTGAGTTGAGGTTTTTAGTGTGTGTATTGTGTATCTATCTAAAAACTTATTAGAATTTTTCAAATTAGGATTATTTTAATGCATAAAGTATATAAAAATCAACAATTCCTATCAATTACTAAAGCATGTCCCTCATCCCCCAAAAGTTTCCTAAGGTATTTTTTTTAAATGAGGGATATGATTCTGTTGAACACCCACAAGGAACTGTTTTTTAGATTAAGCCAGACCTTTTCCTTTCCTTAGAAGGTTTCATGTCATTAGCATTCATTTTGAAATTCTGATTCTATTTAACGTATTATTATTACTTTTGTTATTTTATTATCTTTTTCTCTTTAATTATTTTAGTGTTAAAGAAACTGGGCTTTTAAAAATAATTTTTGTCTGTGTGTGCATTTTTTTCTTCCGGCCCAGGTTTTGTGTCACTGCTTTCTCAATTTTATCTTATATAGTGTATCTGGGACACATTTCCTGCTCTTTTTAGGCTCATAATAAACTAAAATAAGTTTAAATATCTCAAGCATTTGGTCTTTGCCCTAAATATGCTAAAGCAAGGGAAAAAGTCTTTATTAATAATTCTACCTTTCTAAGCAAGTCATCACATAAGAAGGGCAGCACATTAATTAATTAATACATGCACCCAGAGGAAAATTAAACAGTTGAAATAATAAATGTGGACATGTCTCTGAATATTTGAACTGAATTTTATTATTTAAGTTACCAGCAAATTTAATCTGTAGTCTGAAGCAAGATAATACTTGGAAGTGTTTTATTCTTAGAACTAAGAACTCTAGATCACTACGAGTTTATACCTTTGGTCTTTAAAATGTGTTTTAACCACTTAGTATGGGAATAATTTTGAAGATGTTCAGTCACTATACTTTTAAATAGAATTAATATATGGCATTGATGACACAAATAAGTTATTTTATATGCATAATTGTTATACATTCATATCCATATATATTTTGAGGATCCCTAAAGGAGTTTGGTTTGTTTTATCCAACTTAAAAATTTCTCAAATACTTACGCATTTTGAGATGTTACAACTTCTATTAAAAGGATCAGATAAATCAGGGGAAGGCGGTATGTGATAGAAAATGTGCTTAAATTTGTCTATATTACATTAAATTTTTACAAGAATAGAACTGAGTTAAAGAGAAATAAAGAAGATAGTGGTTACAAAATTTTCATTCGAAACTTTGAAAAACAAATGCTTTCTGACGGCCCTATTTAACATTGCAACGCCCTTCTAGACCCCAGCCGTCCTTAGCACATATTACCTTCTATATGGTTTGGTTACGTCTTTATTTTATTGTCTGTACTCCTCCTTATTATAAAGTAAGTGTGAGGAAATTGATTATTGATTGTTTATTTGTTTTACTGTTATTTCTAATATTTATAGTAGATAAAAGTTCTCAATAGGTATGTGTTGTGGCATTATAGATCCATATGGTGAGTGACTATTTCGAACAATCATGACAAAATTCTAAGTCTACACTGGTCTCATAAGAGAATGAGACATTGTTTAGAGAGGTCGATTTTTTGATAAAAATTCAAGGAAGAATTATAATTTTCGTCCTGAAAGTTTTTAGTCAAATTCATAAGTAATGAGGACAAAGTTGTTATCAACATTAATAACAATTAGATCATTAGCTCTTTATAAATAAAATAAAATCATAAATTTTCTGTTATCTTCTCCATAGATTCTAATCTCTGTGAGGCAATGTTTATGCAAATTGCTCAAGGGCCATGTTTGGGGCCTTAGAAAGAGAGAAGAGAGAGCTGAGAGAAAAGTTCTAGGATTTGAGAGAAGAGAGTTTATATTTTTACTAAGATCCAGCTTAAAAATATGTGATTAAAAAGCAGAATTAAAAGTTCAATTTAGAATTACAATGTCTTTTCCTTCTTGGTCAGGACTGATAAACTGAGGAAGATAGACCATTTTTTTTCTGGAAGCATTTAAAAATAGATTCTCATCTTTCTGAAGTAATTTTTATGGTGGTCTATTTTAAGATATCAGATTAGCCAAAATGAACTTGCATTGTTCTTTTCAAGTGCTGTGATCATGACTTTAAATCTTTTTAACAGTTATGAAGGGGTAGAGTGTATGTTTCACAGAAAGTATCAAGTTAAGATAATTGATAAGGCCAACTTTTCTTTGAGTCAAAGTGAATCAAGTACAATTTTAAGATACTTTTTAAAGTTACTTTTCTGCCTATATCTTAATGATTCTCCTCGCTCTTTTTTCATCAAGGTATGTATTTCTAGGCTTAAGTAAAGTCATATATAAATATACAAACCATTTTATTCATTTATTAAATTAGTGCAGGATTTTCATTAGGATTTTCATTAGGTAAGACATTCGAGAAAGGTAAAATTTTACCATTCTAATTTAATAGTATGATTTCTATGGTTTAAATGAGTCTCCCAAAGTTTATATCTTGGAAATTTAATTCCCAGTTGAAGAGTGTGTAGAGATAGGGCCAAATAAGAGGTAATTAGGTCATGAGAGCTCTGCCCTCCTGAATAGATTAATGTCTTTATTGCAAGAGTGGAGAGTAGATTGTTTTAAAAGCAAGTTCCTCCCCCTCTGGCTCTCTTTCCCAAGATGTCTTGCCCTTCACCTTCTGTGTAGGATGACACAGAAGGAAGGCCCTCACCAGAAACAGGTCCTTCCACCTTGAACCTTGGGATTCCTAGCCTCCAGAAATGTAAGAAGTATGTTTTTTCTTTATAAATTATCCAGTTGGTGGTATTCCATTATAACAATGCAAAATAGAGTAAGATGATGGCATTTTATGTTTCTCAATCAGGAATTAAATGGGACATCTAGACCCAGCATAGCATTAATGATACTGTTTTGATTTGGCATTCTCTAGGCTTATTTGTTGAAAATGTAGTTCCTTTATTTAAAACCTTTTGAACTTTTGCTTATGTTAGTGTGTGGCCATGGGAAACCAGAATTTGATACCAGAATGCTGCCCTTTGGGATGCATCCTCCAAAATTGGTCTGAGTATGATTATGAACCAATGAAGAAAAGGAAAATGATACACGTATTTTTGTGATACTATTTGTCCCCAGTACTCTCTTGAATCTGAAGGATCTTGGTCCCTCAACAGGTCATTAAACTATAACACCATTCTTCACTTAGATTTGTTTTGTTGTCATATCTGAAAATGGAATTAAGTCCCCTATATTCAACTATTATACTCCTTTATCAAAACAAGCCAGATCAAATTAAATGTAAAATTTTAGCACAATGGACAGAGGTCTTTAAGAAGGTTGGGAAATGGGAATCTAAACACCAAAATCCCGTCCTACAATCTGGGGAAAATTCGTTCCTGAAAGAAGTACTTTGGGAGACTTCTGCCATAGCTTCAGCCCTGGCCTAGATCTTACCCATGACCCAGATTCCAATTGTGTCCCTAGTTGTCCCAACTCCCTCCATCTCAACCCACAGGCTTCTGGATATCCCATTCTTAATTCCCCTCTTCTCACCTATGAATCTTGGACTCCGACCTTGTCCCCTTAGGAACCGCCATCTTCTATGAGAGCAGACCTGAAACACCTGGAGATATGGTCTCTCCCTCCCATACTCACCAGGGGACCCAATTTGGCTGGGGTCCTTCTCCGTTCCTAGCAGGGCAATTCCTGTGAGGGAGGCCTCCATAGGGGGATTAAATGCAAATGGACAACCTGCTGTACTAATGTGGTTTTATAATTTATTCACCACTTCTGATTTAACTAATTGGAAACAACATAACCCTGCTTACACTGATGACGCAAAGTGAGTAAATGATCTCTTTGAGTCTATTTTGAACACATTATCCCACTGGCAGATGTATACAGCCTGCTCAATATTTTCTTGACCTCTGAAGAATGCCATATTGTCTTAGAAAAAGCCTGAGAGGAGGCTGAAGTCTACACACAGAAGACCTGAATGACCAGGTGAGCACTGGGGTTATTCTGGTAGTCCCTAGTCATGACCCCAGTTGGAATCCAAATGATGGAGCTAAAGGTAAGATCCAACATATCCATCCCTTCCTCTCTCCTCCCACCTGACAGACACCCAATGGATGTTACTTCCATGTGTACATGTAAGTTTTTATTGATTAATACTAATTTAATGGTGAGTACATGAGGCACTTGTTTTTCCCTTCTTGTGATATTTCACTTAGAAGAATGGGCTTCAGCTCCATCGAGGATAATACAAGAGGTACTAGTTCACCATTTTTGTTTTTTGGCTGAGTAGAACTCCATGGTGTACATATACCACATTTTATTAATCCACTCACGTATTGATGGGTATTTGGGTTATTTCCACATGTTTGCAATCGTGAATTGTGCTGCTATAAATAATTCAAGTGAGGTGTCTTTTTATAATATGTCTTTTTTTCCTTTGGGTAAATACCCATAGTGAGATTGCTGGATCAAATGGTAGCTCTGCTTTTAGTTCTTTCAGGTATCTCTATACTACTTTTCATAGTGATTGTACTAGTTTGCAGTCTCACCCAGCAGTATATGAGTGTTCCTGTGTCTTCACATCCACATCAGCATTTGTTGTTTTGAGACATTTTGATAAAGGCCATGGATTTAGAAAGGGCTAAAGAATGGGAGTTCATTAAATATAATGACCAAAAATGGCTTATAATTGAAGGAAAAGTCCTTCTTTCTGAGGCCCTCATTAGACTGATATTTGAAACTATGCTTGAACAAATTAATTAGAACACCCCTTTTGGGTTCAGTAACAGTCACAGGGAGGAAAAAGAAAGAAGAATTGAAAAAATAGTAAATTGTATTTTATTTTATTTTTTTTCTTGACATTGTCAAATGTCCCTGAACTGTGGTGTTGGATACCCAAACAAGATCTTAGCTTATTTCAAAATATCAGTGAACTAAAGGTTTCTTTTGTTTTTATAAGTTTTAAAAAAACCAAAACATAAATAGAAAAACAGGTTTTAAGATCAGATTCTAAAGTGATCATTTTCCTATCAAAGATCCCGATCAAGAGTGTATATGCAGTTTTATTTAGCGTTTCTAATCTCACATAAATACAAATATACACATCTTCTATGTCTAGTTGTATTTTTAGCTATTTCAGAGATGAGGGAAGACAAATCTCTCCCTGTAAAATTGGGTCAGAATTTGCCTGTGTAACACTAAACACTATTGAAGAAATAAATAAATAAATAAAAGAACAACTGCAGAACTTGAAGTGATGAAAACATTGAAACGCCAAGCATCCAACCCTATCTTAAGACTTCAATTTAAAAGTGGGAACCTGAAAGAAATATAGACAATATTATATATTATGATGAAACGGATCTTTCTTTTCAGACTTCCAAAAACATCATGCAATTGCATAGCTTGATTTAAAAGAGAATTTGAAGCAAGTTTCAGGCTTTCATTATTCAACTCTGGAATTTGTTTATTTCATTTCCCACTCACTAAAAGAAGAATTTTAACTCTGAACTAAAGACCTGTGCTAAATGTACTTGAGGGACTTGAGTTGTTATATGTTCTAACAAAATCGTGACCCTATTTTACTACTGGTGACCTGGGTAAGAATTCAAACTTTCTTTATACTTTTGTTTGTAATATGAATATAAGAAATTCTGAGCTACAGGAAATGTTCAATGCATATAGATTTAGCCTCAAAAAGCTCTGCAAAAGCCCTTCAATGACGTTATAAAAACAAGAATTAGTTAAATAGAAAGCACACTATTTCATGTAATTTGAGAAAAATAAAATGTTCGTATCTTACATAAGATATTAGTAACCCCTTATTAAGACAATGAAAGAGTAAGAAATATACGTTGACAAATTTAAAACTGCATTGTTTTTCTACTGATGATCAAAATCTAGGACAACTATCAAGAAATGGAATAGTTACTCAACTCTGGTAGGTAGAGAGATGAGCCTTCCCTAATCCTCCTTCAGAGAAGAATTTGCTCCCCCAGCTTGGAGGAGCGTGCAGTTCCATATCCAGGAATGAGCACATGGGAATATAAAAGTGTGGGTATATTGCCTCATATATGCAATGTTAATGATAAGTAACAGTGTTCTTGGTTCTGCATGGCGATTTGATCTCTCCTTTCCATTTTGCCTTCCTCTCTTTCCCTTACAGTAGTTAATCCCTAATAAACATTTTTGCAGCCAAAACCATGCCTTAGTATCTGCTTCCATAAAACCAGGATCACCTACATAGTTTGTGGGGTCAACACAAGAAGGAATCCCAGAGACTCTTCTTAATAAAGTCTCTGACTGCACATTTGATGTTTAATTACTCACAGCCTTCAAGCCCAGTAGTGGAACAAGCCAATAAGAAAGCTCTCATTCACTTCCTTATTACCATATGGGGAGGATCAAATGAGGCAGGAAGATCAAACCTGCTTCTATGCAGAGACTCTCATCCAGGCTTGTCTCAACCACAGCAAGAACAAAAGCCATTTTCCTCTCATTCACTCATGCCATTTTGAACCTGCTTGGGAGCCTACCATGCTCTCTAGAAACCCTCATTATGTGTGTAGTATCTTTTCATACTTTGTTGGTGCATATGTCAGCGTCCAAACCAATTTTGAGTAGGGGGTTGATCCTACCCTCTGCAGGACACCGCAAAACACCCTTAGTCAAAAGTTACTATAAGTCTCACAACCACAGCGGCAGAGCATTAAGCCAATTATGAGGCCAATCTCAGCATGGGTGCCCCTGCACAGATCACATGCACATTGAAGCCATTCCTGTGTAAACCCAACCTCCAATATCAGCTATAGCTTGCCTTTGTGTTAATTTTGTGATCTCAATTCACAAATTTAATGTATAACTCATAGTTTTCATCTTTCTGGGGAGTCTGTCATGGCACTCATAGTTGCTTCTTTATTTTTCCCTTTTTTGGTTATTTACCACTGCGCTTCTACCCTCAATTTTATGAGTTCTCATAGTTTCTCCAGTCCTATTATTTGTCCCTTTCTAAGCAAACTATACTGCTGTAAAAGATCATTGATTTATGCGTTCATGTATCCCATACCTCCAAGGGTAAGAGCATAGTTAGGATAGATATTTACAACATCTATGCATGTGCAGTGTCCTGCCCTCACTTCTATCTTTGTCCTGTCTAAATTTTACATTCCCACATTATATTTTTTGTGTGCAAACATTGTCAACTTTTGGGCTTTTTTTTTTTTCTTTGTAACTCTCTCCTGGCAAAACTTTAACCATAGTAAAATTGTACTCTCCACCTAAAACTGCTTCGGATGGTCTGAACCTGGATGTGCCTCCTTGTCTCAGTTTAAATTCACAACCATTAGTTTCAAGTGAGCATTAACGTTCTCTCTCTGTTGGATCATCCCATCAGCATACCTTGTGCATCTATACTGCAATTTCTTCCATCTTAAAAAGACAACTTCCTAAGCCTATATTTTCCTTTAATTGCTATTCCATTTTCTCCTTACCTTTCACAGTAAAACTCCTCTCTTCCCATTTTTCCTTCAATCTACTTCATTAAGGCACTTGACTCCACAATAAACTGGAAATGCTTTTATTGAGTTTACAAATGAGATTCATGTTACTAGAGACCAAAATTCTAGTGGCATTATTGACGATTTTCTTTCTCACACAACACATATTTGATCACTTATCAAATTTTTTGCTACAACTTAAAATCATATAATGTATGACTTTCAATATGCAGAATGATACCCTGATCCAATGCACAATGATCTTTTTATTAGATGATCTTTAAAGCTCCTTAAATGGCCTCCTTGCTTCTTCTCTGTAACCCTGTTAACAGATTTTCAATCTAGAAGCCAGGGTTATCACTTTTAAACTCAAGTAGACTTATGTCGCTTTTTATTTGAAATATGCATATGGCCTCCATCTCACAAATGTAAAAAAGTTAAAATTTCTACAGAAGCATAAAGGCCACACATAACTGGACTCCAACCCTTTTTTTAACAAATACCCTTAATAGTCTACCTTTCATTCACTTCTTTCCAACCATACTCATTTTCACATTGTTCCTCAAACCAGCCAAGCATGCCCCTGCTTCAGAGTCTTTATAGCCATTGTTTGCTCTTCTGGGATGATACCTGATGTACCTGAGCCACGTTTACTAATCTTTGGTCAAACTTTCTCAATAAGTCCTTCTACTATTACTCAAATCAAAATAACAACCCTCTTCCTGAATCCTAATCATCAATCTTTGTATTCCTCCTGTGTTTTACTTTTGCTTGTAATACTTTTAAACTTTTAACATCATATATATATAATATACATACATATACATATGTATATAGTAGATAGCTTTATTTATTCTGTCTATTGTGTGTCTCCCGTCGGTAGAATATTATAGAAGTTTCATGATAGCAAGAATCTTTATGTGTCTATAACACAGGAAATGTTCAATAAACAATTATGAATTAATTAATCAAAGTGTATCTACTGATAGGGCTCCTATAAAATGTCCTTAAGTTTCTTTAAATATTCTAACAATCTAAGACATAATTGATATTGTATTAGTGACTTGTCAAAAGATTCTCTGCAAAGAGAAATGCAAAGGATGAAGTACCTACAAGTGAATAAAATTGAAAGGTAGGAAATGCAAATTATTTTTAAAACATGGAAAAACATGTTAATGAAATAATTCAAAATATGAATATTTTATGAATAAATGATATGTAATAATTTCAAAATGATTGTATAACTAAGTGGAAAATGACAAAAGAGTCTGAATTTGTTGAAGAGTACTGCCCAAAATACTGATGAGTTGTAATTAATCCATCATGGCTTTAGCTTATCATGAGCCTGAGATATCAGTGGAAAAGGGAACTGGTATTTCCTCAGGCAGCTATTCTAGCTTGCCAGGTGTATGTGTATGCCTGTGTATGTATGTATGTATGTTTAAAAAAGGAGTGAGCAATTTATTGCCAAGTGAATTAGATAAATTTGCACTTTTGTTATTAGATTAAAAGACAGACAAAATCTAGTGCACTTTTTAGACATGTCTTCCTGTTTTTTCAGGTTGTTTAAACTTTCTTCTTAATGTTTTGGCAGGAGTACCAAAAGGCTGTTGTCAAATTTATCATAATTTGATATTAAAATATGGATGCATTAATCTTACAATGACCTTTATCCTGAACTTGGTCCTAGAAAAAAGGTGCTGCATCTTTTGTAAGTAACTTCAAGGGAAGATATCATGCTGCATTCAAATATAAGCTTTTATCCAGTTAATCATCAAGCATTATCTACTTTCATCAATGTTTGGGAGCTTAATTCCAGGATTACTCATCACCAAAAAAGCTAAATATGAAAATCAGAAGCACAGACCCAAACAATAGAACTTTTATACCATGATAATTAGAAAAGGAACCTATTACCCAGGATTATAATTAGTGACTAACATATTAAATGACCTTTAACATTTACCTTAAGCCCTGGATTTCTGGAAAACCAGCAAGGTTATGAATGCCATATTAGTGATCTTTAATCTTTATTACTGCTGTGGACAGAATTTTAATGATTTTTAAATAGGCAGTGGTCACTAACATATCCCTATTAAAATAAAAAAATCTCATAAAAAATTAAATGGATTAAGACTTCAAATGTACCATCATCAAAAGTATTATCTAATTATGGAGTTCAGTGAACAGGCCAAGTGAAATGGTTGGTAATATTAGTTATTTGCCACATGGGAATGGCCAGGATTTATGCACAAATAGATTCTGCTTCTGTTGCAACATAGTAATTAAGAATTTGTCAGGGAAATTTGACCCTCTAGGGTAGAAATTACTTTGTAAAATAAGAATGGCAGAGCACTAGTCTCCTTGCTGCACATAATTTAACTTGATTATTTATACATCAAAGAGAGTCTGCAGTGACTGCAGTATAATATTTAAGTAGAGGCGTATTAAAGAAAGAAGCATCTAGTGAAATCTTTTTCCCAAATCTCCGTGAGAAAATAGAAGAAATTTTCATAAAGCATTTCATTTTGCATATAAATTGGGGCTAGATTGTGCCTGTGAATTTACTGCTGTCAAATTTAATTTTTCTTTAATTCTTCAGGCCCAGATGTGAAAGGCTCTGTGTGCAGGCTGCAATTTTCAATGCTTACAGGTAGCTCCCGGATCGATAATGTGTCTTTATGAGAAATTACCGTTAATGTTATTGAGTATGCATTTTGTTTTATAGGATAATAAGGTAATATGAAATGCCAATTCATTCATTAGAAGCAAGCTAAGTGCTTAAATGAAATGGGCGACAGGTCTGAAAAAAGATGTAGTAATGGGCAGGAAGGCAAGAATGGATTCTTAATGACCTAATATTGAAAGGTTTAACCATGTTTTTTGCATTTTCTTTTTATACATGATTTAATCTATAAGATGAAGACGTTTATTTAAATTAGAGAATGCATTTTGGCTACCAACCCTCTGCAAAAATAAATAAATAAATAGCAACTGGGTTTGAGAACATTTTTCTAATTGGTTACTTTTACTGGGATCTCACATAAATTAGCTAAAAAAAAGACACCACAATGCAAAGGAAATGCTATCAAAATCATCAGGTAATAAAAGAATGCCACAAACAAAACCAAAATTAACCTTGTGATAAAAGAGATACATATTTAATATCCCTATTGCTGAAGTCTGTCAATATAGGAGCTAATTCTGGAATTAATGCAATGACAAAAATGCAAGAACATTTAAAATTTGGAAAACTATGATCAAAGTAATTGGAGATCCTGCTAAAGAAATGACTTTTTAAAAAATTCATTCAAAGTGATGTGAATTTTAGCATTGATATAAAGAATATTATATTTTGTCACTAAGGAAAACAAGCTTCATACTTTCACTAGTAAAAGTTCTGATTCAGCCTGTGCTGTTAAGCTGAGGGGCATTCTAATTATCTAAAAAGTTGAATGAACTCATTAATTTGATGCTTGTGATTTTATGAAGAATCAGTACGTGCTGTACAAGAAAAGCATTCGGCTAACTCAGGTAAACAAGGTTTTTGGAAAGATATAAATGAACATATCTATGTCATTGTACAATTTGAACTAAAATGCTTTTGGCATCTTACTACCTTACTTAACTATATATAATCCTGAAACCAATTCAGACTTCACTGGTGTGCTAAACATTGTGTCATGGACAAAATGTTGTTAGGCCATATACCTCCAAAATAAAAAGGGCAGTTACATATTTGAAGATGTTCCCAAATCAAGCACTCAGACCCCAAACAACCAGGCATAAACATTCACAATTATAAACAAAATGAGACAAAGTAAACAGAACAATTTATTACCCAAATTATATCGATCCTTTTACAGATTAAAACAGTACAAACTTGTATAAGCAAAAGTGCATTCCTTCGACTTTTCTGAAAAGCTAAATGGTCGAGGACAGTACGGTATAATGAAAGCACAGAAGCTTTGGATCCAGAAAGACCATGGATCAGAGCTCAGCGCTCACACCTACTAGCCGTTTAAACTTAGACAAATTATTTAATCTCTCCGAATCAGTTTCCTTGTCATAACATGGGCACAAAAATATCTAACCCGGCACAGCCAATGGGCCATGCATTGAAGCTGGAGTAAAATCTATCTACATTTGAACTCAAGTGCTGACGTCTCATGCTCCAACCACAACCTCCCATCCTGCTCACTCCCATTACCCTTGCTGAACAGCTCTACAGAAACACCTAGTTGCTCGACTCCACCCCACCGTCTTCTCTTAGCTGAGCTAGACATTCCAGGGCTTGACGTCTTCTCCCCTCAGCCCGGATTCCATTGCTCCTCACCCGAATTATTTCACCAATAAGCTCAATGTCTTGCTCCCTTACCTTTACAGACATCAAACTGACAGAATTTCGATCTGAGTTGATCCCAATATCTACTTTCTCTACTGTAAGGCAGAGGCTCAACACTGCTAGAGAAGTGCCACCATTTAAACATTCATGTGGCCACTAATTTATAGTATTCAATCCCAGGTAGTTTCTCAGATCTTTTGACAATCATTTGCTTCCTTGATCAATTCTCTTTTCAGCAACTATTCTTTACCGCTTCTTTCAGCCACTGTTCCACCTTTATCCTCAAGATTTCTCCACTCCCTCATTCTTACTCTTAGTAGCCAAACATCTATATTGTTAGGAAATGTGAATTTGGGGAACATGAATTATTTGCTCCTCTGTGTCCTCACCTTCAGCTTTTCTATAGTCGCTCTGACCTTCTGAGAGAAGTCTGTGCTTCTCTTCACAGCCAATCATGAAGCAGACGTCTGGTCTTTATTTTCTAAATGTCCTTCGGGGTTTTAGTTCATCAGTTGCATCCTTTTCTTTCTGTACCTTCTTTCTTCCTTTTCCTTGGCTTTCTCCTTAGCTTTCGAACATGTATAATCTCTCTAAGTCTAAGCAACTCCTCCTCCCAAGGAAAAAGAATTAATTAGAAAGAAACTTAACGCCTCTTGTTTTCATTGTATTCTTCTTTTCCCTTTACCAGCATGTTCCCTGAAATAAGATAGCTTTTCCTTACCTCACATTCATTCAATACCCTGTCACTTTTATATTCTATCATTTCACAGAAATTGTTTTGTCGGAGTAACTAATGACTTCCAAATTACAAACCCATTGTTATTTGTTTGTTTGTTTTCATCTTTCTTGATCTAGTAGAACAGCGGCAATACTACAAGTCATTTCTTTGTAATCAGGAAAGAAACAAGTTTCTTTGACTTGTCTTTATCAGTCTCCAAAGAGTTTTTCTCTTTTGCTCACTCCTTAAATGTCCCTCAACATTGATTTCTGGTTATTCCACTCCATATATACTCCATGAAGACTTTTTTTTCACTTACGTAGTTCTAACTACAAACCAACCGTTAATGATTCTCCTCTGTATATTTCCAACGCCGTTACCTACACTGAAGTTCAGATTTATATGTCCAACTGTCTGCTAAATATCTTCAAAACTATCTCAAGGCTGACATAGCTTGTCTTTCCCCATCAATTATTCCTGTCCCTGTATAATCTACCTCTCATAAAACAATTGTTGCCACATACAAAATTTAGGATATAATATCACATTTATTTTCTTTACCCTAACTTCCAGGTAATCTGCTAAATTTAAGTACTAAATTATTTATACATTTATAAGCTTTCCACAAACTATATCATTATTCCCTTAGTTTAGATTCTCCTCATCTCTAGCCTTACCAATTTGTGCCAAACTGTCGTGTTTGCCTAGAGCATTTCTTTCCTCCAATTTGCCTCATGGAATTACCATTAATATTCCATCCGAACACATTACTTCTGTGCTTTTGAACCCTTCAGTGGAAACCTGTTGCCTATAAAATCGTGGCTGTTATATACCATATAGCCTTCCACGACCTATCTAACTCTCTTATCTCCTGCTTGACTTGCTTCTTACTTTATGCACTTGAAATCAAATGACTTGCTGTTTTTCTCGTGCACCGTGCTGTTTCACAGCTCTGTGCTTTAACTCATGCTGCTTAACTGCTCTGAATGCACTTTCCCAGATGCTTTGCCTGGCTAACTCTTACTCATCCTTAAAACTTTAGTTCTCACCACGCTCTCTTCTCAGGAAGTTGCCCTGTATCTCCCCAGTCTATGTGTAAATACCCTGAGCTCCCCTGCAGCTAGTGCGACCCTGTAACACCACTTTTATATCACGTTGAAATGTTTGTCTTTTTTCACCCGACTATATGTACGCATCTCGTAAGCAAGGGCCATATCCATTCTTTGAGACTAATTTATTTAAGGTTCTCAACTTTCTGGAGTGAGGCATAAAATCGTTTTATTTTTCCTATGACTTACACCAACCAATTCAACACATCCCACTTTCTCATTTAGCCGTGGGCTTTCTCTAATGACAACTCTGTTCACTTCTGTATTGCGTCCATAATTTTAGCCATTAGAAGAGCAAATTTCTAGTTCCTAAGACCCAGATTATGTGTTTTAATATTTATTTTTATATCTAATTAAATGTTCTTCTGAGAAACTCCTTCTATTCTTTCTCTATCACTGCTTCTCTTTGTAACACTATTGATAGTCATCCTCTGTGGGGCCTTTCTACAAGGGGCACATTTGATGGTACTTAAGATTATAAATGGAACGGAACCCACCCATCTAATTTCCCGTCAAGGGAGACTAGATGGGTTTCAGTCTACGTCCCTCCATGTACATGCACACACACTCATTGCTACTAATGTCTGTTTTGCCAGATTTAGTTAATAATGCTTCGGGGGTGGATAACATGGATAAGATAAGCACCTTTTAAAGTATTATCTTGTCCTAGTAGCTCCAAAGGTGGGCTGCAGCACTGGAATACCCTCTGTCAAACTTTCACTCCCACTCCTGCATCTTTCCTGGCCCCAGCAGCATTAGGCACTCATTTATCCAGCAGCTCAGAAACTTTCTGATGTCAGATGGTGACTATCCCCAAATTAATGGAGAGGCACCCTCAGTTTTTAGGAGTGATTCTCCTGAGGCTTCTCGCACTCTCCCAGATGAAGTTGTATGACAGAGATAGTATTTATTCATTAAAACTACCCCCAAAATACACACACCCTTCTCTTGCCCAGTTGATGGTGACAATAGTGATTGTCCTGAAATGGTTCTCTGAGCAATAGCAGCTCATAGTTTCCTAAAGTCAGGATGCTGAAATTCTTATTATTGAGTATGCTCAATAAATATTCATTAAAGCCTACTATGTGCTGACCACGGTAGCAGATGCTAGGCTAATCATAGTGAGCAAAGCATATAAAATCTCTCAAGTGGAGCTTAAAGGTTTGAGCCTTAATTGGCAATGCTGATAAAAGCTTTGGCCTCTAGAGTGTCCTACTGTAGCAGTGTCTAGCATTTGGTGAGTTGCAGAGGTATTAATCAGTAACTACCTATGAAATGAAAGCAGGCACATTATCTGATATACAGTGGGGATAAAATTGACATAGTTTTTCCAATTCCTGTTAATAGGATTTTAAAAATTTTAATTTAAATTAACTTTTCAGCTTTTAGTTGCATTTGCAACTCAAAACTACCCACGGTAAAGCTTTAATAAGTATATTTGACATAAAAGACTAGATTAGGCTGAAATAACCCAGCTCAAAGTTTCAGTGGCTTGAAACAAAAAAATCATTATTGCTTGCTCAAGTCACATTCATTATGGGGATGAAAACTCCACTAGTTAAAAAGTTGCCAGTCAGGGTACCAGGGCACAAAGAGAGTTGAAAAGTCTCCAACCAGTAATTAAATGCTACCCCCTAACTGTCTGTATAGCTAATTGGGCAGAACTAGTCACATGGTTCATCAATTTGCAAGGAGAGCAAGGAAGTACAACATTACCATTTACCAAAAAAAAAAAAAAAGAACAAATGCATTATTTAAAAATGAGTTAAACACTCAAGAGAAAAACCATCATCCCCAAATTTTAATTATGGCTTTCAATCTCTGAGTGACCTTTCCCCCAACCTTCTAATAGTCTTTTAATCTACTCTATGATGTAAGAAAATCAAACATTAAAAATCTGGCAGTTTCCTATTTAAAACAATTCAAAATCTTTTTCCAAACCATTTTTTTTTTCTGTCTGAATTAATAATGTGTTGTTGGGTGGAATACAAGATATCATTCAAAATGATAGGATTACTTAAATCCATGTAAGTAGCAGGTGACCTAGAATAGATTTTCTCAGTTTGAGAAATATAACATTTCAGCTGTATAATTCTTTTTTGTGGGGCATTCTTGCACACTGTAGGGTGTTGAGCAGCATTCCTGTCCTCTACACTCTAGTTGCCAGTAGCACCTCTCCCAAGTTGTGTCAACAAAAAAATGTGTCTAAATATTGCCAGATGTTCCTTGGAAGGACAAATTTCCAGGAAACAAAATCACCTCCATCTGAGAACCACTGACCTAGGAGAACTTACTGACTTATTAAAATCCTAGTGATGCTCACATGATTTTCTGTTGCAAACTGGCAAAGTTATTGTGAATCCCTCTTGGCTTTCATCCCCAAAGAATCTCAGCCCTGAAGACCTTCTTGTGGTACTGTATCTAGGTCAGAAATCCCCTCTGCTGCAGCAGGAGATATTAGTCGACCATGCTGTCTTCACAACTGGTTTGAATTTCTTAAACTAGTAAAGCTGGTGTCTTCTTTTTTCCTTAAGAGCCAGAAGGTTCTATTTCTTGTAGGGGTCTAAATGGCTCATGCATTGGACAAAAAGAGGAAAGAATAAGGTTAAGAAAAATAATTTTTTTAGTTAGTCCTAGGTAAGTCGAAAAGGAAAGAATTCTTGACCTAAATTCTCTTAAACCTTGTAGAAAAATCTAAGCTCAGAAAGCAGAGATTCCAGAGGCAGGGCAAGCTTCAAAATTGGTACATCGGCCCAGCCACGTCAAAAGTCCTAGTTTCTTTTCATTTCTCTAGTCTGACGTTCGTAGAATGTCACTGAGAATTGGTGGCTACATTAATTATAGGTGTTACAAAATGGCATTAATAGATCTAAAACAAGGAATGGAGACTGTCTTTCTGTGACTCTCTGGTAGAAGTAAGAAAACATTTCCAAGGACAGAGATTGCTAGAATCAGAATTAAAAAAACAAGTTTACTCCGAGTTACCCCAAGTCTTGGAGTAAGTGGATTATTAATTCTGGACCTCAGTTTTAACATCTGTGAAGTAATGAAATTAGACCAAACAATCTTAAGAAAACCATATCCACTTTAAAAGTTTATTCACTTACACGAATTGCTTGCTTTCTTTAGTTTAAACATGGAATTGGAATCTGAAAGCTAAATAAGTATTAAAATTAGTTCACTTTCCCATTGGAGGATGAAATTAATTTCTCTTGAGATGACATTGTTGTTAAGCTTTGTTTTACTCTCCCCTGTAAAGTGCATGACTACAAGAGCCTGAAGGTGTAGCTGAGTGGAGGGAAGGAATTTCCTCTGAGTCGTTCTAAGGTCCCAGAGGCACTACCCATCTCTAGCTCATCCAATCAATAGCCAGTTAGAGCTGAGGAGAAACAGTGAGTAAAAATTACAGAATCGATCTGTCCTGCCCCACTTGGGCCATCATTCACTCTCTGAACTTCCGAGGTTGTGAAGGGACTACTCAGGTTAATGGAAACACAGTGGCAGATCTGATCCTGTGTTTTCTCATTTCTCCTCTCTTGCTCTGGAGTGAATGCACAGGTCTAAGGGAGTCAGAAAGGCCAGGCAAATCATGATGGAAATTCCCATCCAGACACCTTTCTAAATTCACCAACACTAATAATTACATCTGTTCACTCTGCTATAGCAGGAAAACAACATAATTTGGGAACACGAGAAGGAATTTTATTCTGTCAAGACAAATAATGTAGTACACATATTCCAAAATATGAAGGGCAATAATTAAGAAGTGAAAAATTCACCCTATCAAACATCTATAAATTGAGATTTCAATTGTTTTTCAGTAAGTATAATTACTAATATTTTTGGTGCATCTGAATATTACTTACCTTTTAAATGGCTCTTTTAGGAGAGCTGGCATTAAATGTAAACATTTAATACTTTTTAATAATTATTGAGGTTCATTTGCAGTTTTGTACAAATACTGAACACCATGGTATAATGGAGACAGTTTTGTAAGTAAACGGATTCTTATATTAAACACTTGTAATGTTGAACAAATAATTTAAAGATTTCAGGTCTTTTTTCCTAAAGTTAAGTGGTTAGTATAGACTCTATGATCTTTTCTAGCTATAAAATTCTTAAACTGTGATTATTTGATTTGCATTTAAAAGGAAAGCTTATTATGCCATTTATCTGCAAGATTAGGCATAATAAAACCTCAATTAATTCCACATTGTTTTGAGGTCTGCAAGTCAAAAGAGTGAGGTGAAATTTAAAACTGTTTTCAATTTATCTTGCTATGAAGCACGAATTAGTTTTTTTTTAAACCTTCTTATCAATAATTTTAAAAAGAAAATACAGAGTTCATGAAATTTCCTTTAGGGTTTCAAACAGAATCTGATGAAAGTAGTCATCGAACTTCACTTGAATTAAAAAAAAAAAGAAGGAATAACAAAAAATGAAGATGAAGAATAAAATATGTATCACCCTATGTTAAAATAAATTTATTGTAGCCTCAGTTTCTGCCGAGGCCACAAGGTGATTGATATCAACATTCTAAAGTGAGGTGAAAGACAATCATGCAAAAAGCAGTTTAGAGAAATGGATTTCTAACTCTAAGCTCCCTCACTAACAGTGAAAGACTAGAATTGGCAGAATTTTGATTAGACGGGGATTTCTTTAGAGAATGCTGTCTGTGAGAAGGAGGTTGGTGCTTCTTACTCTATGGATGAATTGAAACTTTAAGACTACTTAGTTGAATGTGTCTTTGGCAGTTTGATAGACACAGTGGACAGTGTCTGATTCATACTTAAGAAATCTGATGCCTGAGAGACCAGGGTCCAGGTACCCTGACAGCAGAGGGATTAACAGGTGCTTTTTGATTTTATATATATATATGTGTATATATATATATATCCACACACATACATATATATGCATATACATCATATAAATTATGTTTAATTTATTAAATGCTCAAAAATGAAATTATACTTTTCTATCTATAATTTCCTGATGACTGTGATGAAGCCCAAATGTGATTATTTTAAAGCAGATTTTAATGGTCAATATTTGAGAATTCTGTCATATTATCATTATTTAAAAAAAAGAGAAACTGAGCAAAAAAATTCCATGAAGTAGTAACGGATAACACTAAAAGTGAGTTCACCTGACAACAAATTGTACTCTGTTCCAGAGAGTCATTAGAAGGAACTTTTCAATGTTTGTAGCATGGCTGGTTGGCTTAATATCAGGAGTGACTGGCAGCCTAAGAAGAGTCAGTAAGACACTAAAATGATCTAAATATCATTGTTGATCTGATTAATTGTCCAATAATTATCATATGAATTTTTATTAACATTTGTACTCTAAAAATTTTTGGACAAAATTTGGTAATTTTGAGATATGTAGCTATTTTTTCTTTCTTCCTTCCTTTCTTTTCTTTTTTTTTTTTTGTTTTTTTGGTTTTTTGCTAGTGCTGAGAAGATATGAGTATTGACTCCTAACTCTTCTTGAACTTAAACTCAAACTTTGATCTCCATGCAAATATCAAGCTGCTTATATTTTCTCAGGGGCAACATATCATATCTGTGTACATGGGATACCTCTGGGTCTTATCCCAGATCTTCCTGGAGATTTATTCTTTTTTTTTTTATTTTCAAAACCTGGCTTGTTTAAGGAATTCTAACACCTCCATCCCCATAATATCCTCTGATATCTTTTTACACTTGGACATCATCACATTTTTGCATTTATCATTCCTAAAAATTCCTTTAAGTAGACATTGCTTCTATAAGCCTAGGAACTTTTTGAAAATAGATTCTAAGTTTGTTTATTTGCCTTTTCTATCTCTAGAACCAATCCAAATTCCAGAAAGTAGTATATACTTAAAAATTGTTTGTTAATTTAATTAAACTAATTACAGTTAAGTTAATTTTGCTGGTTGTATCATCATGAGACTGTTAAAACATCCATGAAAGTTTCTCTCTCAAAAACTGTATGTTATCTGTAATAAATAAGTGGTGTCTGTTCTAGTTTAAAAACTATGATAATTAGATACCCTTCATTAGACAGAGATAATTTATTCTTTTTATTCTTCTTTTTCTCGGTTATATGGTGACAACTTTATCTATGTCAACATATCTTGAGAAATGTCCATAAGCCTTATGTTTCTTTATCAGAGGGTGAGGACGTCAGGAAACCAGTGAATAAATTGCAATTGAGGCTTTTCAACTAACTGTTACCACTACCTTGCCACTTCCTCAAACATAAAATGTGAGTATAGCTATCGTTTTAACTTTCAACTTGATCTACCAGAAAAAAATTCTGGAAAAAAGAAATAATTCTCTGTTTTTATATGAAAAAAAAAATGTTCCTTAACCTATATCAGTTGGATTCCATCCAGATGCTGCTTCCAAGAAATCTTTCACTCAAGTTAGAAAACCTCCATGTTGTCAAATCCAGTGTTTCCTTTATAGCGGCATTTAACACATTTCCGGACTGTAGCCTCTTAATTTATCTCCTGCCTTCACTGGGTGCTTTGATGTAGTCTTCTTTGTAAAATTCTCCTCCTCTGGCTACCTGCTGAATGTTGGAATCCCCCAAAGCTTTGTCTGAATTGGACCCTTTAATCTTCTCTCTCTATACATACTCTCAAACAACCTCGACTCCCATGGCTTTGATGACATCTGCATGCCAACATCTTCCAAATATATATTGTTGGGCTTGTTTGCTCTTCAGAACCCACAACTCAGATATCAAGACCTGCTCTGATACTTTTATGTAGATATCTGAATTGCATCCTCACTTTTCCTTGGCTCACATGAACTTTTAATCTTTGACTGGCAAACATGTTCCTCCTCTCTTCCTCGGTTTTATAATGACAATGCCAAAAACATTTAAAAATTATTCTTCATTTCTTTCTTTCCCTTACCTCCTCTCTCCAAATCTCTAACCCATCTTCATCTTCTGTTCACTTAACTTTCCAAAATATATTTCATGCCTGTACCACATTTTTTCCTTCTCTAAAACTAGTGCATTTACCCAAGTCAGTATTATTTCTCATCTAGAACTCTGTGTCATTAGCCCTGATTTCCCTTCCCCCACACCAAATTATTCAACACAGAAGGCAAAATAATCTTATACAAAATAGGGCATCTCATTTTCTTACTTAAAACCATTCAATGTGTTACGTTCTGTGTGTAGAATAAAACCAGAACAATTTTCTTATCTTACAAAGCCCTGCCAGACCATGCCATTTTTACGTCCTGCTTTGCTAGTCTTCCTCATAAAACTACACAGATCGGCCTCCCTTTTCCTTGAGCAGATCAGATTTGCTTTGGCTTTGGGACCTTCACATTAGCTCTTTCTTTTGCCTGGATGATCTTCTGCCTCAACTTCACATAACTATATCTTAGGTTAAATGTTATCTCCTCAATTTGACTACCCAATCTACAGTAGGCCACCATCACACCAGCGTATCTTAATTCCCTGCCTACCTCGAAGTAATGTGATATATTTGATATATTTTTATTATTCTTCTAAGAATTGTTGTTCACTTTTATTCTGCCTATTCCCTTTTAAATATAAGTGTCTGAGATTAGGGATTTTATTCGTTTGATTTAAAGCTGTACTCCCCAAAATCTATTAATAGAGTAGTATTGTTTCCATAGTAAATGTTCCATAAATTCTAGTTAAATGAAAGACCTATAGATGCATCTTTGGGACACTCATGTTTTATCTTTTAGTAAAAGTTGATTTTTAAAATGAGGAGTTTGATCTATATGATTTATAATTTTTTTTCCATTTCTCAACTTTCTTCTGAAAATTAAATATTTTTTTTCCCCAAAATGCTCAGAGCTAACTATCTTTACCAGAGCAGGCAGTGCATTGTATCAAATCATATATCTGATTTGCAACAATGCTGTATATATAAATTGTCAGTATATATTTTTAATTCCCAACATCTTTGCTCAACTCAAAGCCACTTGCTAAATTCCCCAACTTCCTGAGCATCCATATTGGGCAGTTTATATGGAGATTTTTAGGATTCAATTTATCTTTCATTTTGCCTCTTTTCTTGCCCCTCAATGGATTGACTTTATCAAGCTTTTAAGTTTTTCCTACCCATAGTTAAATGAAAACCTAATAAAAGCATTGAAACATGCTTTCATTCATTTGTTACATAAATAGCATGTATGTAAATATCTGTTTTATGTCTACTTTTACTTTTAAATTTAACTAAAATAATTTTTATTAAGTACCTGAGAGGAGCATTGTGGAGGAGGCAAAAATGAATTTTTAAAAAATTAATTCTTGAATTTTAAAATTTGGAGAGTTTGAATGCACAAGGGACCTGTGGAAGAAACAACTATTTGTTCATTATTATCTGTTTTCTCATCTCTAATAACAGAACCTTTCCCTTTCATCTGGACACCACCATTTCTCCCACATTCCTTTAGTGGACATGATGTAGCTTGCAAGTCTTGTCCTGTATGAGTTGGAGGTACACTTCCCATTCTCTGAACTTTTCTTCTCCTACCTCTTTGCTTATGAAATGAAAAAACTAGAACTTTGCCTTTGAACTCAGAGAGGGAAACCGTATGTGGAAGACATCAGAACTCCCCTAGCAGTCCAGACTACTTACCTGTTATATCTGAAATAAAGAAAATTTTCATCTTAATTAAGACATTTTACTTTGGGTCATTTCATTACAGCTGCTTAGACTGTACTCTAAATAAAATGGTTCCCGATAAACATATGAGTTGTTCTTGGCATGTAAAGTTTCAAATATGTAAGTACAAATTGAATTTTAGAACAAAGTCTGTAAGTTGGGTATTGCTTATAATATTTTATTATACTAAAACTTTTTTAAGGCTAAAAAGTAATACCAAGTAAAAACAGGATGTGGCTGCAAATGGGCATGAGGGATCTTTTTGGGGTAATGAAAATGGCCTAAAACTGGATTATGGTGCTGGTCTTGTACACTTAAAGTAGGTAAAATGTTGCTATACTTCAAAAAAACTTTAAGAAAAAGAATACTATGCTTATATACTAATAAAGAGACGCAAGTGAAGTATTAAACATTTTTTACAGTTTATTTTGCTTTACCTAAGTATATTAACAATATTTCAAAATCTTTTCCTGCAGTTAATACATTCAAAAATTAAGAAAGAACTATAAAATCAAAACTGGGAATCTTTTCCCCAGATAACAAAACTTATTCATCATCTTTATTTGGATTGTTTTTCCTTTTTGAAAGCTACTTTTTGTTAGGCATGCAATTCTACCATGTATCTACATTTACTCACTCAAAGATCATCTGCAATGATTTGGATAAACCAAGTAGCATTAATTCCTGCACAAGTCTATTAGATTGGATATATTTGGAGAAAGAATAATTGTAGTATAGCCTAGAAACAGCATTATAAAGAAGAATAGAAACTTCAAAACAAGGTGAGAACAAATGTTTTAGAGATACATTTAAGTCTACCGACAATGTTATTTTATATGGATTTCTAGGGAATTACAAACCAGTTGAAAATTTTACAACCAGGTATAAGTTGGGTTTCTTCAAGTACATCCTTTAAGTAGTCCATAAAACAAAGAGAGTTTCAAACACATATTCTGTTAAGTGATGTCACCACTGGTACTGGCATCTTCCAACACAATTGACCCCTGTCATATCCTACCAAAAACCCTATCCATATGTTTCCACTGAAGCCCGTAACAATTCTACTTTTGACACAATATAGTAATAATTTGCCTACTCATCCATTTTACCCATTATATTATGAGCTCTTAGAAGAGGAGAAATAAAGTTTTTTAAAAATTATTGTTGTTGAAGCCCCATACTTAATACAGTTTATGGCAAATAATATGCACTCCATAAATTCTTGTTGATGTTGCATGAATTTTCAGGGCCTGGAAGAGGAAATTAGTGCTTCCACAAAGAGGATAGCCCATCTGCAGCTGAACTCAGTCTATCCCACTCACATGCACAAAAAGCCCAAATAATATTAATATTTTTTTCAGATTACAAAGGAAATATCGATGCTTTTAAAAGCTACACACATGAAGATACCCATAACTTAAAGAAATACATTAAACAATAAATGTCATTCCTTGAGAGATATTCAGGATCTACATTCACTTTTAAAGAATTAATAAAGTCAGGAAATTACTGATTTTGGCTTGCCAGATGTCATGTAATCACAATGCTGATATTTCTAAATAGCTCTAAGTGAACTTTTGAATATGACTCAGCTACAAATAGAAGAATTTCTACATATCTGTTGCAATATTTTTACATTTCTATTTTTACTTCATTAAGAATCCATATTTTTTTTGATTTTGAAAACTTGAACTGTACAATATATTTGAAACATGTGTGTGTGTGTGTGTGTGTGTGTGTGTGTGTGTGTCTGTGAGGGAGAGAGAGAGATACACAAAGAGAGAGATGCTATGTTCCTTATTTGCAAAAGCAAGTGCTTTGGTCATAATGAAAAGAAAGAGACAGAGTGTGGATAATTCAGTGAATAAGATGATAGAAAGCTCATATTGGTAATAGGTCAGTAGTATCATCCATTGCAATGAAGAATAGAATTTTTATCAATGTTCCTTGTCCCAGAGTGGCACTTCAAGAGTAAATCATATCACTGATTATAGTCTATAAAAAGATTTTGTAGGCTTCTAATAGAAGTAATTATTTTTTTCTGGTTCTTCTGTGTAACAGAATTCAGACATACTGATTATCAGTCATATTAACTTAGAAATAATATATGTTCAGTTAAGTTATAGCTCTTGATCATGTCATATGAAGTCTGCACCATCAATTACAGAGTACTGGAAAGATTTGCCTGCCCTTATAAAATTCAATACCAAGTTACAGAAAAACATATATTTTTTCATTGAAAATAAGCTATAATATTTACAAATAATGTGTTTCACTTTCCACATACATAATCTGGGAACACAAAAATGTCTTATGACCTTGGATTATTCAGATCAGGTAGCTGAATGCGAAGTCTTTTTTCTTATTTTCTTAATTCTATGGGGCTACTCCTTAGCTTCGGTTTTTGTAAAGTCTAAGATTTACCTAACAAACAATGAGTCTCCCAAATGCCCATAATTGATATCAAGCTATCCGGACCCTAGAAATACTTTTATGTAAAATAGGTTAACTTCAGTCCCTAAGAAATACATAATTGCCCTCCCAAAAGTAGTAAGACATAAGATAGACACAGGAGTGCCAAAGAATATATCCTTATTTTGAGATCAGTAACAGCCAGTTGAAAGAAATGTTCTCTTCCCTGTCAGCTTCTGTGGCATTGTGAGGATACAGCCTTGAGCTATGAAGGTAGCCTTAAGCTGATGCGAATTCTTAAGAGCACTGTTTCAACATGAAATATCATTGAAACACTTGATGCCAAGTCAATAGAGTTGATGCTTAATATTATGAAATATGGGATAGCTAATCATGATCAACTTAAATTTTGCCCAGCTATTATTGACTCAAGAGTGAATTTGGGGTTAGACAATTGGAATACATGTTAGTTCCAAATTTCTATTTCAGAAGGCCATAAATATGAAAGTGCCAGCCTTCACGAGTTGGGTCATTTCAGATAAAGTATCTCAAATTTAATGTGCATTAGAGTCAAGGCATTTGATCTTACGAATTGTGACTAAATTGATCCCTGGAGAATACAGATATAAAACCTGAAGCTGTAAGCTGTACTTAGGAAAGTTTTCATCATATGGATTTCTTATTTCCTCAGGTTCAAACTCAGTTATGAAGTAAGATTTTGCAACTGAAGGTACAAGAACAAATGACATACCGTGATGAAATATATATAAGTGTATACTCTTTAATAGTAATGTACACCCCTCCTAAGAGAGACAATTTTCAACTCAGCTTTGTAGCTGATATGTGAGATAAGCAATGAAAAATGTGGGCAATAAGTCACAGGGAAAGATGTGTTTATTTTCTCACAAGAGTTGAATAATACTTACTAGTGAGCTACTTGTGAATGATAAATGAACTAGGAGGAAAAAATATAGAAATAAAAAGAAAAGGGAAAATGTTTTTCATTCCTCAAATAAGGAAGATAGAAAATAGGCAGTACTCATTGCCAAGAACAGTGTTACTTGAAAGTCCTTTAGTATTGGAAAGTCAAATTTAAGAGACCAATACTTATTTATTCACAGTATTTCAGTATTTATTTAAATCACTATTCTTCTTTTTTAAATTTGAGAGAAATTGTTTTTAGCTTTAGAAAAAACATTTTCTTATTCTGATTGAAATAACAAACTACTCTTGATGTTGTTTTCCCCTACAGAAATTAAAGGAATTTTACAAAGTTTTATTGCAACACTGAAAACTTAAATTTGAAAATTCAACACCACAGATGTAATCACAGCCAGACACTAATTAAGCATCAGGCCAAATTTGGTCCTAGAAATGTGTATGCATAATGTGTGACTTCAGTGGGAATCTTCTGTGTGTTTTCAAGGACAGACTTTGGCCAAAGTTTTATTGAAGGAACTGGGAAGAAGATGCTTCCAAAGAAAAATAACAGCTTCTATTTAATGATATTTGCTTGAAAATAATACTTGTAAGCATTTTCTTTTTGATTTCAATATATTGTAGGTAAAGTTGTGGCCATATTCTGATAGTTCCCACATTCACTGAAAGACAACTAGTTCATTATCATTTTCAAATTTTTACTGTTGTGTAACAGGAAGGCACAGAAGGGATACATACATAATCCTCTCCACAAAAGGTTCCATTTTCAAATTCTGAATATTTCTAGGATTGTCTCAGGATAGGTTTTAGGTGGCAAGAGAATATGCATGGGAGGGAGGAAAGGAGGGTATTCGTATTCGGCAAGTTTTTCTGGAAAACCACTTCTTATTGAAGGTGTCCCAACTACATATGGAACACGGAATTTTTTTTTTCCTCTATGGCTTTAGTTTGCATTAGTATTTGGTGGCATAAAGGGGGATAAAATCTTATTTTAAACTGTGTCTGTATATGATTTGAGAGGTATCTATCTTGAATCTTATTTCTTTTCTTGTAGAAATTTTTCAGCTCTATGGAGAATTCTTGTCTCGGCACCTAAGCCCAGTGATACTTTCTGGGAGAGTCACTCTGCAAACTATGTGAAGGATGTGAGCAGTTGGACTGATCATGAAAGCCAAAGACACGTTATTATTAATAAATTTCAACAGGTTCCTCACTTCTCTAAGCCTTATTTTCTTTATCTATAAAATGGAGATAACAATTATTCATAACATAATAACTGAAACAGTAACAAGGAGGAAAAAAAGAATGTATGCAAAGTGCCTATACTGGTCTTAAACATATAATAGGCTTTTCGATATTTTTATTGGTCTTATTTCTTGTTCATGTTAATGTTGTTATGTTGTCTCTCTTCTTCTTTTTCTTCTTCATTTTCTTCTTCTTCTGATGATAATGATGATAATCTGGGATCCACAGGCTACATGACTTGTATAGTGCTTTATGTATTTTGATGTAGACATCGCAAAAAATTAAAAAGTCACATTCATTGCCTAACATTTGTAGCTAGACAATAATTATAAAGTCAAATACTTTCTAGCAATTAAAATAAACCATATATGAAAATTATTTTTCCCAATTTAATATTTCTTTTACATGTTAGGATTTTTATAGCCATAGCCAGTGAATTCACAATTAATGATTTCCTACACAGTTTCTCTTTCTCATTGAGAGATTAACAGGCATCGATTCCTCGGGTCTCAGAGGGTTAGGTAATATGCTTCTTGTTGAACTCCTATGAAAAGTTTCTTTTATAAAGAATCACTCTTCTCAGGAGGATTAGTAGTGCATCAAAGGTTCCAGAGTAAAAGAAAGTGGGTAGAGCAACAAGTCATGTCCAAAAGAAGAGATATTCCTGGCCATATTTCGATTGTGATTACTTGGTACTGAAACAGTTTCAAATGGTGAAGGACTGAGCCCTCTCTTTTCCTACAGAACACAACTCTGACCAGGCAGCTTTCGTGTCTTATTCACTTTGCTTTTTTATATGATAGTCTTCAGTACTCACGTGACTACAAAAATCATCAAGACTAGTACTGCCTGGCTAGGGATAAGAAAATGCTTTTTCTTTCTTTCTGTAATTATGCACCCTCACAGAACATACTACAAGATGAAAGCCAGAACCTGATGTCGAATAAAGGCAACAGTCATTGTATACTTGGCCATAGTCATCTATCACCAGTACTTACCAAAAACGACTAGCTTTGGACTACACTGTAACAATTTAGTAAGGCAAAACTTATGCTTGTTCTGAATCAGTTAAGTAATTTTACAAGAGAATGCATTTGTGAATTTATATTCAAAAGGGCAAGCATATCAGAAAAACAAAGAAAAACACATTTGGTAAATTAGATATTCTATATTCTAAGATAACTAGGGTCATTACAACTAATAAGTTCAAAATTAATTTTTGTTTAGTCTATGTGGCCATGACTATGTGCTATCTTTCTTTAAAATAGTTCTTTATTATTTAGAAAATCAAAAGAAAAGGCAGCTATGGTGTGCAAAGAAAGTACAGTGGTTCTCCTTTGCCAAGGTGCAATTTAAAATTAGATTAATCATCATCAGGTATTAATTAAAGCATTGGTCTTTGGACATTATCTCTAACTTTTACATTGTCTCTATAATATTACTTATTTTCTGTGAATGTTATAACACTGGTGATTCTGAAGATGAAAGCAAGTGCCTGGCTCTATCCCTAAATGTCAACCGTTTAAGTGGTTTGACTTTTATTTTCTATTTACTTTGGTCAGTGTAAATTTCTATGGGTTTTGCTGGTTGGGGGAAAGGGGATTTGAGGATCTGTAGTTCTTGGTTATTAATATTTGACTTTGTTAGTGCTATCTATTTACTATATGACTTGTAGAAAAAAAATAAAACCAAGAAATCAGATATTCTTTCACAGCCCTTAAAATACATAGGGAGTATAATCACACATTGGGCCCACAATCTCTATATATTGCTGTTCTCTTCAGTCTCACTTTTAAATAACATTGACCTTTGATCTTTTATATATTTTACTTTTCTTACTACAGTACATGTTTGAATAATTAGGAATTGGTAGTTTTCCTTAAAACATTATATCCAGAGAATTTAATATTTTGCTTAAGAAATGTCACAATGTGTCAAAAGCATGGCCAATCTATTCTAGTATTTTGTTTTGGACCACACTACTTACAAGTATACTACAAGTATGTGTGAATGTCAACCTCTGCACCATCATCCTCTGAGCTAATAGTATAGTCTAAATATCCCCTCCATTGAACCCAAGTCTACCAATGAGTACTGCTGAAAACAACTTCGGGCAGAGTGAACAGGGCGGTCTAACTGATATGATGCATAACTTGAAAAGCTCTTCTACCATAGTCATCTAATTTAACTACCAGGAATTGGCCATGAGAGGTAGCACAGTGGCGTACAGAGAAGCAGTGGCAGTGGGACACATCTGTGGCTCTTCTGCTCTTCAGTAGTTCAGATTTACCTGATTAGCCAAATTGCCAGGCTGCACTTGCTTGGCAGTAGTGTCAGTTTATGGACTACTGTGACTTAAAAGAAGTTAGCTTTCCCTCTCTGTTCGGAATGGTTCGTATTTGCTACTTTCCAGTATCTCCAAGGGCACAAAGCAAAGAATCCAATCTCTGTCTTAGTGAAAATGTCTACTTAGACAATTTGTCTGAATTTTTTTCACTGCAATCTAGAACTTTTGAGAGCTCTGGGCTTCTTTTCACCATTTCTGGGTGACTTGATGTGACTTCCACAAACAGTCCCACCAGTCTCAGGGCTTACTCTTTCTAGTGAGGTAAGTAAGAGATATTTTGCCTCTCAAAGTTTGAAAGATGTCTTTGATCATTCTGTCCCACATAACTTGCCAAAATTTCACAGAATGGCCAGATCTTGAATAAAATCTATTGGTCTCTGCAGGCTATAGCACAGCAGTCCTCAACAACTCTTGCGCTGCTTCCTTGGAGGGGCCGTTATCATGATGTCATGAATATAGTGCAGCAAATTAATGGTCACCAAGTTCAATGCATGCCACATTAAATTATGACAGTGTGACTGCAGCTTCCAATATCCATGTGAAAAATCATACATATGTATTGAATGGCATTCTATAAATATGCCGTTTGTGCCTGAATGGACTCAGAAATAAGTGTGGAAAAGAAGCCTTTAGCCAAGTCTGTCATGATTTTCCAATCACTTCTAACTGGTTGTACTTCTGGTACTTCTCATGTAGTCTTTACCATATTGAGCATAGCTAAAGAGATAATGGGGAGCACCTATTTTGATCCCTAATAATGCACTATTAGTATCCATGAGCAGTTTGCCTATGTGTCTGCCAGACAAGCTGTTAAAAAGAAAGTTAAGAACACTGCCTTTACTCCACCTCCTACTATCTCCTTATTTATTACATCCGAGAACTTTCCTCCAAAGGAGGACCTTTGGAATTGTCATCTCACAACGGAAACTACAAAGGTTCTCCTTTATCACGTCCAATTAAAACTGAGGGAAGGGCTGACACATGTGAGCGTGGTAAATGCAGATTTTTTCATTAACACACTATCCATTCCAATTATGCATTCAGATAACAACACCGCAACCACATAATATTCGATATTCACTCTAGTCATATGTTCTAATTTGTAGCACAACTATCATATTGTTCATTACCTACCATCACAGCAGCTCTATATCTTCCAGTTTTACCTTTGACCCTTTTGAATACTTTCTTTCTATCCCCCATGGGAATTGCTATACATTGAGGGAGTGTATCTAGTAATTTAAATAGTGCTATATACCATTCTCAGATCATTTCAAAGCAAAAGGGCTCAGATCCCCCACCAGGGCTAGGATGAGTAGATTCCAACCTATTAGTATTTTTAAAATCTATGGCTTTAATTGATAGGGTAAATTCACTCCTTTGTTCATGTATTCTCCATTCTAACTCATAATCTTCATGATTGGATTTAAATTCTTCCAGACTAAGATATGTTGACTACATTCAGGGGACTCTTTAAAGAGGTATGGTGGGGGGAGGAGGCAAAGCAGCTTTCTGATCCTCCCAAGCATCTGAGCATCTATTACATCCTATCAGCCCAGTAGCAGGCCCATCAGTTTCCTCATTTTTTCTATCTTTCAATAGCCATCTGAACAACTTCAGCCTGCTAAGTTAATTATCAGGTCTTCTTCCTTCCCTTCCCTTCCCTTCCCTTCTCTTCCCTTCCCTTCCCTTCCCTTCCTTTTTCTTTCCTTTCCTTTCCTTTCTTTTCCTTTTCTTTTCATTCCTTTCTTTCCTTTTATTTTTTCCCCATAGTGACACCTCTTTTTGCATAATATCAATCGTTTTCTCATCATCCAGCCCATGCATAGTCACTGAGCTAGCAGATCTGCTGCCTTCTTCCGAATATTTTCTTACTCTCTTATCTCCTCTCCTCTCTCACCATCCTAGACTCGAGCATAGTTAATGACATACTTTTGCATCTATCATACCTGTGTAATAGCATTAAATAAGTATGTCTCCTCTGATTGCCATACAGACAACCTTGGATTGCTTGAACCCATTTATTGTTTTGAAAGTAGTATTTCATCTGTTGGTCAGAGAGAGTAGGGATGCTACCTCTCTTAGTGTAAGCCTTCAAAAAAACCTTACCTTTACCCATTGCCATCAGGAATATATTCAGCCATCTGAAAGTAGTTTCTCACCATAGTTTCCAGCCACTAAGGTTCAGTAATAACGCAAGTAAATCCTTTCATTCAGTTGTATATAAAATATTGACACTCTCTCAGATCGTTTATACTGAGAATCCATACTAGCAGGAATTCATCAAGTTCATGCTTCTATTTCTCCATAAAGTGGCCCAGCTCTTAACAGAATAACCTCTGGAAGATGGGGTCACCTGGGTAGTGATTGAATACACTGTCTTTCCTTTCTGTATTCTAGTGTTTTTGTATAGATGTTTAGATTTTACCAGGACTGCTATTATCAGCTAGAGAATAGTATGTCTTTATTAACCTTCTTTCTACTTGCATTCTTCATCTATTCACTTAGTCAGTTTCCCTAGATCTAAGCCTATTTCCCCAAGTCTTGTTACTGTTTTCAGTAAAGGGGAAAAAAATAACATGATCACTAGTAATGGCACAACTAGAAAACAGAATGTAGATTAAACGAAGCATTTTAGGCTGGACCTAGTTAAGTTAGTTTCACCCCCCTCATCCAGTTAAAATTAAGAATTTCCCCCATAGTTTGAATTGAGATTTTTTGCACCTTCATAACAAGAATCCACAAGTAACTATCCCAGCAACAAATCTTCATTATGTTAAATCTTCATTATAAAATCCTCTTTTCTTATTAAAAAGTGCTTACCTCATTATAATTTACAGGTTTAAAAGCTAATTGTACCTACGCTGCCAATCTGTGTTACCACAAAGGGTTGAAATGTCAAATCAGACTGAGAAAAGAACATAGCTCTTAACCGGGAACCAGGTGTACTAAGGATTCAAAGGACATAAGCAAACATCAGGATATTCTTTCCCTGAAGAAGATCACAATTTTCAAATGCAGCTCCCCAAAATATCCATTTTCTCCCACACTGATTCACATATTGGTTTGGGATTAATATATGAGGTTTATGAGCAGTACATGCAGAAGTATTAATCATGAAAATTAGCCATCTCAGTTTGGAGAAGTCTCTGCTTTGTATTCCACTAATTAGACAGCTTATGTGACTACTTTCCATTTTCCATCCACTCATGTTCCAAAATCATAACTTTCAGGTTTATCTGCAATAAGCAGTCTAGACTAACCAGGTATATTCTCCTAAAACATTTTCTAGATAAAGAATCCTGGCAATTTTCCATTAGTGCACTCTATTAATAATGTTTGCAAAGAGATCTGTTCAAAGTCATGTTTCACCCATCCCCTCAGTTCCCCTCTCTGGAGGGATGAGATACAAGAGTGCTATTAACCCTTTCCTTCCCATCACTAGATACCTATAAACAGTGAGTTTTGTTTCAGAAGTTCTTCAACATTTTTGTCAAAAACCACTTTGACCTTCTTTAGAACAATTTCTGAATTATATAATAATCCCAATTACGATAACTTTAAATTTGTTTTTACAAATATTTGAGTAGTTAAAACTATTGATTTAAGGAAAGATCTTGTTATCTGTGCTTCAGTGAATAAATATTATTTGTGATTATCAGCTTTCTTTTTTCATATCAAATCATTAAAATCCATTTAAACACTTGTTTTTTAAAAACAATTTTTCAATTAATAGCACAATTCCAGATATTGGATCATAAACACTGAACTAGTTGCAATCTGAATCAATTCTAGTTTCTTACAGTAGTATTTTTTACTTACTTAAATATTTGGGGATTAGTTGCTTTAAGAACCTCTCATTTCTCATTCAGTGTGCTGCTAAGTGGCAGGACTTCTAAATCCTTCAGCAGTTTTTCTCAGGGTGTCTTGCAGCAAAACACTAGACCCATAAGATGTATCATAAACAATTAAATTGTGGTCAAATAAACTTGTGAAACTGAGCTTATGAGCTACACCTCACGGATTCAAGAATATTCATATACAAGACTCTGAAAACTCTAATATTTTCCCAAATCATTTGACAGTGACAACCTTTTAACAAGCAAGATCTTTCAGTATCTCCCAGAATTAGAACTATCACCTTGTGTAACAGGCTTTTGGGAGGAGCTGGTCTACAGGATTGATTTCAAACTACTTATTCTAATATTGAAGGCTTCCTGACTCTCCAAACTTGTCTAAATGCCCTGTGCTCTTTTCCCAGTTGTCCAGTTGTCTCCTCATCGTTTCCTGTTAACACCATCCACAGTCTTTCCTCCCCATCCTCCCTCACGTTCGCTGCCATGGTATGTTCTTCTCCTTTCTTTCTTCTTCTTTAAATTCTGTTCCTTCGTCTTTCAGCTTATGTACTGTCCCTCTGTCAGACCTCTTGGTTTTCTGCTTCTTATTGTCCTTACTGATGTCAGTCCCTGGCTTGTTTTGATCTTAAATTCATTCCTCTCTGTTTCTTGACTCTATTTTATACTGGGGAATCATCACTTTTGCAGGCTGCATTTCTGGGCTGCCTTTCCACCTGGCTTCTGGCTTTTTCAACCGACTGAAAGCCTGGTCCTACAGCTGGAGGGTCAGGATAAGGGAAAGATCAGAGTTTTTTCTCCTTGCTTCTCTATCAATAGCTGTATCTGATTCAAAACTCCCCCAATGACTAGACAAGTCCACCATATACAGCTTCTTTGGGGTGGCCTTGCCCTTTTCCTTTGGAAAGCACCAACTCTGTCCTTTGATGATCAAATATAGGAGTCGTAGCAGCTTTTTGCACTTCGTAATTTTTTATTTGTGGTTTCCCATTTATTTTGTCATTTGTATCATAATCCTCTGTATGAAATTCCCTTTGTTTAAATACCTGAAGTGCTTTCTGTTTTTTATTGTACCTTGGTTGATATACCAGCCAAGTGTTCTGTGAATTACCATTGGATTGTTATCATGTTACACTTTCCCATTAATTTTTAAAATGTTTATTTTCCATTTCTCCTCATCATAGGATTTCAACACCTATTGCTTATGACAAAGACCTACATGCAATGCAAACTCAGTGCACAGAATGATGTTTTGGAATATGTAACAACAATAGGTGATGATTATCATCAACTTTTGTGATGTGGGGCTAAAATTGATCTGAATACTTTTAAAAATTCTGATAACATTTTTATCTTTTTTTTCCCCAGTATATAAAATGTTCCTGGTCTTTTGTTTTTTTGTATTGCCACCAGATTATGCAATTTTAATCGTCCCTCCTTTGCTCTAACCACCTATCTTTCTTCAAGTCCTGGTCATTTATGCCTTCAGAAATTATTTAATAAACTAATTATCCCTTGAAATTACCTTAGAAGACCAAAAGGGTGCTCTCTTTTTCTTTAACTATTTCTGAGGATTTTGGTTCATTTGGTTCATTTGGTTCATTTACTTAATGAACAGCCAGCATTAATATCTAGAAGATTCATTCTTTTCTGTACAATGCAGACGATACAAACAGAAGATGGGGGTAAAGCCCACTGATAAACAACCACAATCATCACTTAGAAAGTGACTTAGAAAGCAACCAATTACTAGACAAAACACACTGCTCATTTCGGTCAGGTGTTTTACCTCTTTTTCCAGCCATCTCTACTGCTTTTTTTTCCTTACTTTCTTTTTTTCTTTCTTTCTTTTTTTTTTTACTTTGTGGAGGCCAGTGCATCCACTACCTGAAACAGCAAGAGAAAGTCTTAAATCACATACAAAGAGGCTTTGGTAGGTTTGCATATGCAATTTAGATAATGATTTGTATTTCTCCATAGCATTCATTGAATTTTATCAGCCTCTCTGTTCCTTGCAAATGAAGGACTTAGAATTTTTTTTTAATGAGAAATATTTTTCTTCTGTTTGTTAGGGCGTGTTTCTGCTGAAATAAGGACTAAAACAATAAACGAATCAATTTAGAATGCTTCGTTGTACAAGAAGCACCTTTCAATATATTCCCCGACACTAGCTAGCTGATGGAGTTCCACTCGGTGGCCACTAGGTGGCAGAGCAATGTAAAAGCACCGCTAATCCTAACTCTGGCAAGTTGCGAAGTTGCAGAGGTTTCTCTGTTTTTTTGCTATATTATTTTGTCTTGCCTTTTTTTGGGGAGGGGGTAGAAAACTTGAATTATTTATGAAAAGAATGATTAAAAATAACATTTAATTGAATGTGCTTTGGTTTTATTAGCAAGGACGCAAGTGAGCAGAGCTTAAATCAGTGACCCTCACTGATGTCTGATGCTTCCAGACAATGAAGAGCAAGAAAAAAAAAAAAATCATCTCAGGTATTTCTCATTTAGATCAACTTTAGTTTAGGATTTAACACTCCACTTCTCACGTAATGTGGAAATCGGAAACCAAATCACTCGAATTTTTTTGAACAGAAAGTTTTATGTCATTAGAGCCACTACCTAGATTCCAGCATCTTCCACAATATTCAAAATATCTTAAAATGTTTTAGGAACCATTACAAAGTTAGACATACTAATACTAAAATAATTTATTTTAATGAAATAGGACATATGACAAATATATGTAAAATGGAATTGGAAAAGACAAAAGGTTTACACACATGGTAATTTACTATTATTTATTTTTTACTAAGTTAGTGGATATACTTTCTTAACAAATCTACACAATACATACACAACAAAAAAAAGATTATAAAGGGTAAAAATCATAGACAATTAACTTAGTTAAACGAAATTATGCTATAAATCCCCATGACTCTTTCCAGTATAAAAAATAATTAGTGCAAAGTGAAATATGGTTTATTTTATGTAATATATGTTTTATTTTTTCAAAGTAAAGTGGTGTGCAATTTGTTGAAATTATTTTTTTTAAATATGACTGAACACTGCCAATATACACACACAAATATTACTTGATGTAGTGTTTTCAGAGGGCTAAACTTCTTTCTCCAAATTTCTACATGGGTTTGGACACTAGATATGCAATGGAAATACTATTGTCAGCTAGATTATCATGGGCAGGAATAAAAAAATAAAAAAAAAAAAAGAAAAAGAGAAATACTAATTGTGCCATGATATATTGAAGCCTTTTTTAAACAAAAGATTCATGGTTTGATGAGAACTTTTAATACCATTGTGTTTTTTAGTATATATTCATCTGCATGATATGTGAAAATAGTTGGGGAAATTGAAAATGTGAGCTCTTGTGCAAATCACTAAATAATCTCTTGTTCCTAGTTTCTTCTTCTGAAAATTAGCTCTTAGTGGTACATATTGTTTCATGGGACCTAAGTGGAAATATTAAGAGTCAGTATTGTCTGAGAAGCTCCATATTCATTTTTTTATTATTATTATTTTTATAGATTTAGGGAGTCACTGATTCACTGCCTGTGAAGATTTGTTACATGGATATATTGAGTAGCACTGGTCTTAGGTTTTTGTGTAACCCTCACCAGATCAGTGTACATAGTACCCACTAGGTAATTTTTCATCCCTCACCACTCTCCCATCCTCCAACCTTCCTACCTTTCTGAGTCTCCAGTACCTATTATTCCATTTTGTCCATATGTGCTTACTATTTAGCCCCTACTTATAAGAGAACATGCAGTATATGACTTTCTGTTTCTGAGTTATTTCACTTAAGATAATGGCCTCCAGTCATGTTCCTGCAAAAGAAATAATTTCACTCTTTTTGATGGCTGAGTAGTATTCCATGGTGTGTGTGTGTGTGTGTGTGTGTGTGTGTGTGTGTGTGTGTGTGTGTAACATTTTCTTTATCCAACCATCAGTTGATGGACATTTAGGTTGATTCCATATCCTTGCTATTGTGAATAGCACTATGCTAAACAAATTAATGCAGTTATCTTTTTGACACAACAATTTCTTTTCCTTTGGGTAGGTATCCATTAGTGGGATTGCTGGATCAAATGGAAGAACTATTTTTACTTCTTTGAGAAATCTCCATACTGATTTCCATATAGGTTGTACTAACTTACATTCCCATCAATAATGTATAAGAGTTCCCTTCTCACTGCATTGTTACCAACATCTGTTGCTTTTTTACCTTCTAATAAAAGCCACCCTGACTGGTGTAAAATGTTATCTCATTGTGGTTTTAATTTGCATTTGCCTGATGATTAGTGATGTTGAACATTTTTTTATATTTTTGTCGAGCATTTGTCTATCTTTTTAGAAAAAAGTTCTGTTGACGTCTTTTGCCCACTTTTTAATGGGGTTGTTTGTTTTTTTCTAGCTGATTTGTCTGAGTTCCTTGTAGATTTTGGATATTAGTCCTTTGTTGAATGCACAATTTGTGAGTATTTTCTACCACTCTGTAGATTATTTACTCTGTTGATTATTTATTTTGCTGTGCAGAGCTTTTTAGTTTAATTAAGTCCCATGTGTCTATTTTTGTTTTGTTGCATTTGCTTTAGAGGTTTTAGTCATAAATTCTTTTCCTTAGCCAATATCCACAAGTTTTTCCTAGGTTTTCTTATACTTTTACAATTTTTACAGTTTCAGTTCTTACATTTAAGTCTTTAAACCATCTTAATTTTTGTATAGGGTGAGAGATATGAGTCAAGTTTTATACTTTTGCCTATGACTATCCGGTTTCCCCAGTGCTATCTATTGAAGAGGGTGTCTTTCCCCAGTGTATATTTGATCTACTTGTCAAAGATCAGTTGGTTGTAGGTGTATGGCTTTATTTCTGGAATTTCTATTCTGTTCCACTGATCTATGTGTTTGTGTTTATATTTATACCAATAAACACATAGATCAAACCATTCTATTTTGGTTACTACAGCCTTATAGTATAGTTTGAAGTCAGATATTGTGATGCCTCCAAATCTGTTCCTTTTGCTTATGAATGCTTTGGCTACTCTGGCTCACTTTTGGTTCCAAATGAAGTTTAGGATTGTTTTCTCTAATTATGTGAAAAATGATGTTAGTATTTTGATAGGAATTGCATTGAATCTGAAGATTACTTTGGGCAATATGGTCATTTTAACAATATTGATTCTTCCAGTTCATGAACAGGGAATGTTTGTTCATTTGTTTGTGTCATATATGATTTCTTGCATCAATGTTTTGTAGTTTTCCTTGTAGACTTCTTTCACATACTTGGATAAATATATTCCTAGGTTTTTTTTGTTTGTTTGTTTTTTCTTTTGGGTAGCTATTGTTCATGGGATTGAATTTCTATTTGCTTCAGCTTGGTCATTGTTAGTGTGGAGAAATACTATTTATTTCTCTATGTAGATTTTGTAGCCTGAGACTTTACAGAATTCATTATTTAAATCTAGGAGTCTTTAGGGTTTTCTAAATATAAGATCATTCATTAGCAAATAGTGATAACTTGAATTTATTATTTCCAATCTGGATGCCGTTTATTTCTTTCTCTTGCCTGATTGCTCTACTTGGGACTTC
>CAUYSK010075795.1:0-46284 GCA_963575035.1 Avahi laniger
TCCCATGGCCAAGCCAAGGAACATCTGCACTGCACAGCCAGAGAAGGAAATGGTCTTTCTCTCTGAGAGGAAGCTCACCAGTGTAGAGGGAATGGAGGTGGTGGTGTAGCAGATGTCCAAGAAGGAGAGGTTGCCCAGGAAAAAGTACATAGGGGTGTGAAGGTGAGAGTCCAAGATGCTGATCATAATGAGAGTACCATTGCCCAGAAGGATGACCACATACATTATTAAGATCAGCACAAAAAAGAGTAACTCAAGCCTTGGGTAACCAGAAAGCCCCTTCAGAAAAAATTCCACCAGAATGGTTTGGTTTTCCCATTCCATTTTACTGTTCTATTTTGCCTGTGAGAAATCATAGAATTTTAAAAAACACATAATCTCTGTACTATGCTAAGTCCAAGTTTACCAATGCATCAATATAAAAATTTGCCATGAACCCAATATGATTATGGAAGGAAAAATATAGGGAAAGTGAGGAAGAGAGAAAAGGGAAGGCGATAAAAGAAACAAACAATGTAGGAAGAGAAGTATGAGGGAAAAGCTATTGTATTGATCAATCATTCTGGAACAGGAACTTTATGATTTTTTTCATACATTATCTCATTTAAACTGCACAATATTATCATTTTAAAGATAAGGAAACCTAAAGTGAGAGAGTTAAGCCTGAAGTCATAATTATCATGTAGCACAGCTTAGGCTCAAAGTCAAGCCTGCATTCTTGTGGCCCATACTTGTCTGAGGTTTTTCTATGAATTATAAAAGCAATACAAAATGCATTATATAAGAGATTTGGTAGGTTACTTTGAAAAGGTAGCCTGGCTCCCAGGTCAGGAGAACTCAGCAGTAACCCACATACATTCAAACCCTTAAAGAAATGTGTCAATCTGAAGGAAGAATAATCAGAAATAAATCCAACTAGCATTTATTGACACTTGATTATCCAAAAAACATGTCCAATTCATATAAAGCTCTGTAATCTGAAATCTTGTTAAAGTACAAGCACCTTTCTATTGCTGGGGGCTAGAATATTTTTTTTAATTTTGCTTTTTAAAATTACCATACAATTAAATGTCATACCATAAACTGATTTTTATCTTCTAGTGTACAGTTCTGTGAATTTTAAAACATGTATAGATTCATATAACTACCATCTTAACCAGAACACTGGACTCTTCTATCACCCTGAAACACTCCTTCATGCTAGGTGTTTTTTAGTAATCTCTTCCACCTATCCATAAATCCTGGTAACCACTAATATGTGTCTTGTCTCCAGAGTTTACCTTCACCAGAATGTCATATAGATGGAATCATATGAGCCACCAGAGTTGGGCTTCTTTCACTTAGCACAAAGCCTCTGAGATCCCTTCAGGTTGTTACTATGGAATAATATTCCATGGATGGATGTACTTCACTTTGCCTTATCCATCCACCTTTTGAAGGGCACCTGGGCTGTTTCTAGTTTTTGGCAATTATGATTAGAGCTACTATAAATTTTAATTAGTTGGTAGGCTGAGGTGGGAGGATCACTGTGATCAGGAGTTCAAGACAGTCTGAGCAACATGGTTAGACCCCATCTCTACAAAAAACAAAAAGAAAAATTATCTGTGCCTGGCGGCATGTTCCTGTAGTCCCAGCTACTCAGGAGGCTGAGGTAGGACAGTTGAGCCCAGGAGTTTGAGTTTGCAGTGAGCTATGATGATGCCACTGCACTCTAGCCTGGGCAAACAGAGTGAGACCCTGTCCTGGAATAAAAAAAAATTTTAATTGGGTTGTTTGTTTTCTTGTTAATATTTGAGCATTCTTTATATATTCTGGATGAATCCTTTATTATATGTTATTTGCTGGGATACATTGTCTCCTACTCAGTGGCTTTTCTTCTCCTTCTCTAATAGAAATGCTTTTCAATTGCCATTTTAATTAATTGCTAAGTCCAATTGAACAGGACACAAAAGAAAGCCTATGACTAAAGAGTCATCTTCTAATGGGAAATTTTCTGACATTTCTCACTTAGGGTGATTCCACAGGGAAATATCCTCTGCTATCATCCAGGAATCGGGAATGGTGAATTTTGCCTCCAAAGACCGTGCCTCAGAAAGTCTCAAGCCATCTCTTTTAATTTTTGCTTAGGAATAGCCCTTTATGCCACCTACCCGCCCCACCCCCCCACACACAAATTTTCAGTACTATCCTTGTCCATGGACACAGAATCCATTGAAAGAGTTCCAAAAAGTAATTATATAATTTCTGCAAAAAAAAACAGGCACTTAACACATAGACTATTTCTCCTTGAAAAAACCTGGCACAATTTTAAGGTCTAAATTGAGTCCTTTGAACTTATTTCAATATGTTTCTAATTAGCCAGACCTGCCTTTGGCTGTTAGTAGGTGCTTCTCCTCTCATCCTATTTCACCCTTATTTCCAGCAACTCCACCCTTTATACTTTGGTATTCTTTTATATCTTAAAGAAGCATGCTTCTTTTTTTAGCTGAGTCCCAGATTGACCTTTTTAATGCTGTTATAAATAATCCACCCAAATCCCAATTCCCTGGTAAAAAACTACTGAGAAGCAGTCTGTGAGAATCATTCCAATGCCACCATACAGTTATTATCATGTCTAATCCATTTTGTCTAATCCAAAGAACATTTCAATCCTATCAACATTTCAATCCAGTTACTAGCTATATGACCTTGGACAATTTACTTAACTCTTCTGAGTCTCAATATCCTCACCTATAACAAGGGGATTTGAATAGCTTCAATATGGGATTCTTGGGAAAATAAATAAGGAACTGCATACAAAGAACATTACATGTAGTTAGCACTATTTTTGTTTCCTTCCATCCTCTAGGACTTGATCTTCTCTCAAATTCTTTTACATTTCTGTCCTCAGTGTCGCCTTCCTACAAGAATATCTTTAAAAATTTCATCGGTCAGAACATCTCCGGTATCTGGTCTCTTTTTATGCAACTCAACCTACTCTTTTGTATCACATCCTTGATATGAGATGGATGCACATTATACCAAAGTCTACTCACTTTGCAGTGAATAATGTTATATCAGGAGATCAAAAATACAATGTAATTTAAAACAAGGAACTCAGAGGTTAACATTTCAAAATGAGGGCTATTTCAGTTCATTCGTGTAAAATATAAATGCATGGGTGTGTGCATCTCCCAAATATTACGTCCGAAGTCACCATACAAATGCATTACCAACAATAAGAAATTGAAATATTCAAAACAATTCCCAAAATACTCATACAAACGTTAAGTCAAAATTCTTCCAATTAGCTAAAGACTCATTGCTCTTCTTCATTTCAATTTTTAACAAATTCAAAGATGTACTCAAGATTAAGTAATGATGCATTCTAAATGGTACCCCTAGTTAGAGGCTTCAAGACAGGGACCATGCTAAAACATTGCCTACTCATGATTAGCACTAGACAAACATTTGCTAAACTGAACCAAATAAAAATTGAATTGGTGACTGAGGTAAATTGCCACAGAATCAGAACTTTGGTGACGCCACGCTGCTTTACATTCTCGATCAAGAAGACAGACCTGCTGCCTGTTGTGCAGCAACCTCTTAGGGCCAAAGAGAAATGATACTGTTAAATGTATTATAGGTACTCGTAATGAAGGAAACTATATTTTGACCGAATGAATCTCTATCCCCAGTTAGAAATTATAGACCTAAACATCCTCTGCTTTGGATGTTCAAATTACTTTGAATTTGCAACTACTCTTTTGGCCATACTTTTTTTTATTTGTTCTTAATTTTCTAACTATATCCAAAATAATCCTCATGAAATTTTTATTCCTGTTTCCTATACACTCTAATAAGAAATTTCACATCTCCCAAACATGGCTTATTTTAACTCAGTTCATTACTCTGATTTCCCCTTGGATTTGTGTTATTGGCATGTTTTCAGCAATTAACTGTAAATGGAAGTTTGACTTACCTCCTAGGTTGTAACACACAGAAGATTGTTTTGCCTTGATCTTCTATTTTAGGATATTCAACAAAAATTTCCATGAGGCTGATGCATTTCTGAAGAAGGCGTTACCACTGGGAAGCCATAATGCCACAGGATGTACTATCTGCAAAACATAGATGACAAAAGGTACCATTTCTAAGTTGTTTCAAAACTTTCCATATATTATAATGCAATATATTTACAACAGGATTGTATTTGGGGTCTGTTAGTTCAAAAGTAAGAAAACAAAAAATATTGGGCAGGTCTATTTGAGAATATGGCACATTTCATTTGCCCCTGAAGCCGTGGTGGAAATACTGTTCCATTGCGAAGGCCCAGGAAATTCTTTAGACTCAGGGAAGCAATTTAAATATTTCTCGCTCTCAGAGACTTCTGCTAGTTTCTAAGCTATAACTTGAAATTGCTTCAGGGAAAAGGCGTTCAAAACTTTTGGAAACTTCAAGAATAATGCCCTATAGACTTAATTATATTACACCCATTATTGTATTTTAAACAAACAATCAGAAGTCTTGAAGATATATCTTATCTCATTCTCAATCTATTATTTATATACTGCCAAGATCCTCCCTTTAAATATATTATAATGATTTGGTCCAGACCTTTGTTCACTCTATAATATCTTGTTGCAATATAATAGAAAGAACTCAGCCTATATTAATTCTTGGTTATTAACAATAATAGCAAATAAATTTCCAAGCATTTTTATAAGGATTTTATACATAATATGTCATTCAACTCATTTTTATTAAATTAATAAGTAAAGAAAAACTGGTTTTAATACTTGTATGTGTCTCTGAAATTTGAAATTTACATGTTCTTGTGAATGGCACTTTGAGATTCACAACAAATTCAGAAATTTTTAAACCATGCAATAAAAACATAGAATCTATTAAGCTATCCAGTTTTATTCTTGTAACTCTACAAGCTAGTTTGTAATTCTATCCCATTCCATACTGTAGGCATTTCCAAAGAATTCAAATACACAGGTAGACTTATCACACAGATTAATTGGCATGAAAGTATTACCTAATTTACAGTATTAGGAGGTGATGGTATCAAGTTAGATAATACTTTTATGGCAATTTTATATATATGTATATTAGGATATATATATTCCTGATGCTCTGTACATCTCAGCCATCTTATCATTACTCCTGTAGACAGTGCTCTGCTTTCTTTGAACTGCTTCACCCCAATAATGAGCACAATTTGTTAACCACATGACCACTAACCCACTAAAACAGACTTGACTAAAGGTCTGAAGATAATGGCTAGAAGCACAGCACTGGAGAGGAAACAAGTTAAAACTGAGTGCCCAGCATCACTGTTTCTGAAGTTCACTGACCATCCTTCGTCACAAGAAATTGCTTTCGGGCCATCTTTTGGAGTCCTTGACTGCCTCCATGTGGCCAAGAGTCCTTTCTAAGAACAAAGCAGTTTGGGGGCTTTGTTTGTAACTGTGTATTTTATTTTAAAAAATTAAAAAGGGTGGTTCTGGGAACAGAGCTCTTTATACATTTCTCCCCCTTTCCTTCTTTCCAAGTCACAAGGGGCCTCCTAAATCCTATATCCAACATTCCTTAAAAAAACCTTCCAAATCAGTATTCTCAGAACAGAGTCTCAAGCTAATGAGATTGTTCATTTACATTTTTTTTGACAAAGTTTTAGTTATTTTTTCAACCTATCTCATTAAAGCTGGGGCATAGGTTATAATTTTATAAAACTAAGTGGTTCATTAAAATCCTTCATGAAAAACTTTTTTAAATTATAGTTATCCCTTCTGTTATAACCTAGGATATGGAGAACATCCTAATGGGTATCCAGTGCAACTCAGCCTCAATGTGTAATCTCCAGACACCTACATAAATTACCTATTTAAACTGAGATTTGACATTTTTTACTGAGTTAATCTTTCGAACATAATTAGGTCACCTACTTCCATTTTTTCTTTCTTTTTATTACCTTTTTCTTTTATCCATATTTATCTTAGAAATTTGGAAATTTCAGAAAAGATAACAAGTTTCTGAATATTTCTTTCCAGGCTTTATTTTGCATAAGTTTTCTTAGTTTATGATTTGGTTTTGCAAACAATGCTGAATACTGTTTTTGTTTTTCTTTTACTTAACTATACTAACACAAGTACTTTTATATAAATACAAATTCTTCAAAAATATATTTAGTAGTTACAAATAATCCATTAAATGAATATAATTTCATAATTCCCTTCCTCAAAATAGACAAGCATAAAAAATTTTTTTCAAAAGGTAACATGCAATGATAGCAAACTTATCCAATACTCCAAGTCCCATGGAAAATAATTCATTAGGTATTACTCAAAGTCTTATTTTTTTTATTATCTTTATCCAGATTATGAGACTTCACCTTAGAAAAGTGAACATAAATGCAGGAAAAGTTCCCAACAGAAAAGTGTTAAACACAGTGCTCTTTGAAGGATCAAACCTTTGGAATCTATCAATTGCTTTTTTAAGGAGTTACTCTAGCATTATAAGAATAATACAAATAATGCCCTTTGTGCTATTATCTCTTTTTTTAAGCATCAAAAGACATGGTGGGTCCCATAGGAATGTTTACAAGTAAAATCTTTTGGTAGCAACCATCTTGAGGTTGTTAGACTACCAAACATACTACCTTATTCACATAAAATAACTATTTTCTCAAAACGGTTTCCAAATAGGAATATTTTAAAGATGTTAAAAGAGAAGAAATGGTATTTCACTTGATTCATACCTTCCTGAAACAGGTTTAGTACAAAACCCAGACTATGAATGTTCAAAGTCTCTATCTGGTTGCTCAGCTGGGACAATATTCCTCGTGTGCGGTGTTCACCTGGACCTCCTTGCATTTCCCAAAGGGATATGGAGTGATCAAAGGAACTAATGTGAAAATGAAGCTCTTGCTCCTAGTTATGCAATAAATAATAAGGCCTTTTATGTCATAAAAATGTTTCTATCAGAATTTTACCGGCCAACTAAAAGTAGGTTGATTGTGCTCCCATAGTCAATCAAATTCCAATTATAAACAGTATCAAATAGGAGTGTATCTTGGCCTATCCACCCATTCCTGCTCTATTTGTAGGCATGCATAGTTTAGAAAAGTTTGAATTAGTGATAGTCCTCCTTTCCAAAGCCAATAGGATTAGAAACTATCCTCCATGTTGACCATTGTTTAATTAGGGAGCAGCATAATTTGGTGGCAAATCCTATGTCATAACCAAAACTGTTACTTGAAAATACTAAGCATTAATAGTAACTTATCCATTGGGCCGATTTATTTATTTACCTAGGGATACATTTTGAAGCTGAAATTGAAGATCATGAAGATTCAGAGGTGTTTTAAAAATGATATTCCCTAATTCATTTACTACAAACAAGAAAGTCGCCTGCTAATATTTACTTGTTAAACATTTTTAAACACTAAGGGCATTTGTTCCCTGCTTTTTAGCACACAACTCAGATGCTTGAACAGATTCAAAATTCCTTCTTTAGGAAAATATTGGCCCTGACTACAAATTCAACAAGTGGAAGACAATGACTTTTATATGGTCATGAATAAAAAGTAGGCTCTCCTCTGTGCAATTTAGTTGCTTATATATCTGAAATCTAAGGAACACGAAACTGTAAAAAAAAAAACACAAAAGTCTTACCTCCCAGTCTCACCAGCATATTTCTTCACGTCAGCTACTTTCTACTCACTACCCTACACACCACTGGTGCACCAATGGTGCTCTCTAAGGTATTAGAGAGAGTCGGAGATCCTTGCTACTCAGGTGCATTCCATAGACCAGTAGTATCAGCATCACCTGGGAACATGTTACTAAACGCAGATCTCAAAACCCACTTGGAAATAGTTTTTAAACTATTGAATCAGAATCTTTTACAAGGATTCCCCAGGTGATTCCTGGGAATACTAAAGTTTGAGCAGCACATTACTAAACCAGAGGCTGTCTTCCTTGGTTACACATTAGAATCACCTGGACAGCATTATAAAAAAGCGCCTGATTCCCACCCCTTAGCCAACTTGTATAATTTTGGGATGATGATGAAGTATAGTAAAAAACAAAAAAAATACATAAGATTTAAAACTGGAAAAACCAGATTCAAATAGCAGCTCACTCACACTTACTATAATTTTATATAGATTTCTTCTCTCCAGCTTTCATTTTGCTCAATTAATTATAGTGATGATAAAATGAGTAATGTGTGTGAAGATATTTGCAAACTGTAAAACCCTAAAACAATGGTATTGTTAATGATTAGCATGTTATAAAATCAAATAAATAAACCTTTGTTTATCAGATTAAAGCATATTTTCTCCAAAATATTGATTTTCAAAGTGGAGCTTCTGGATCAACTGTATCTGAAACAACAGATGCTTATTAAAGATACAAAGCATTTTTCCCTTCCTCAGACCTCATGCATCAATCTCAGGAACAAGAATACAGAAGTTTATATATTTAATGAGCCACCAGTGTAGCTCAATTGCTTTATGAGCTTAAAGAGGAATCCCATAAACTAATCTCACTGCTGTTACCACTGTTCCACCTGATGTTGCCGTAGTGATTGGACCTCCAACTTCAATTACCTCTTACTTCACTTAACATGGGGCCATTCATTTAACTCACATACTGTTTCCTTTTCTGGATTATTCCAGGTATGAAAAGGTAAATGGAGAGGACCAATGAACAAGTGAGATTGAGTTCATTCTGAGAGGTCTTTCTGAGAACCTTAAGTTGACAAAAACTCCTTTTTGTTCTGTGTTTAGTGAAATATCTGGTGGTCCTCCTTGGGAATGGAATCTAGATCATCCTAATTGTACTGGTTTCCTGCCTCCACATGCCCATGTGTTTTATTCCTTAGTAACCCCTCCTTCCTGGATATCTGCTTTACATCCTCTTTTGCCCCCTCAGTACTGATAAACTTCCTATCAGAGAAAAAAACGCTCTCTCAGGTTGTACTATACAAATGTCTGTCTTCTATTCCATGGGGTCCACAGAGTTTGTGCTCCTGGCAGTGATGGCATGACTTATGTGTCATCAGCAAGTACCTGAGATACCCCATCCTTAGAGACATGGTGATTTGTGTTTAGACGGCAGCTGTCTCTATGGATTAGGCTTTCTCAACAGACTGGCACAACATGTATTTGTGTTATGAATGCTGTTTTGTAGAATACATGTCATTAATAATGTTTTGTGAAATATTATCTTTAATGAAGCTGGCCTACATAGATATTTCCTTGAATGAGGGTATAATGATGTTGTGCAATGTAACGTTTTCATTTATTATATTACTGCTACCTCGTTTCCTCTATTTTCATCAACTATGCTATACTGAAATCAATTCCTCAGAAGGAAGGAAAAAGGGCTTTTCTACCTGTTCAGCCCACAAGAGTGGTGATTGTGTTTTATGGGACAATCCTCTTCAAGGTCATGAAGCCAACATCTAAAGACACTACAGATGAACTGATTGAGCTGTTTTACGGATTAGTCACTCCCATATTCAATCTCATCATATATACTAGCCTGAGGAATACGGAGGTGCTTGGGGCTATGAAAAAAATTGATGAGTAGGCACTAGTGCTGGAAGAAATAATGAGAAACTGACATCTTTGAGTTAGTGCACAAAATAAGCTCACGTATTTTAAAGGCAAGAGTTTTAAATAAAAATAGAACAAAAGAAATGGAGATTATCTGTAAAAACAAAATTACAGAGTTAGAAAGAAATTCCAAGATTAATAATGTAACTGTATCTCTTTATGAAAATGACAGTGATTTCATAAAAAGTAGGGACAAGTAGTCCAAGGAATACAAGTAAATGTATGGGAGCAAGACAAAAAATACGTGAAATTAAGCCTTCCCGAGGAAATTCGACATATATAACTACTTAACAAATAAAACATATTTTAGCTTCCTTTGGAATACGTTTGATACATTCATTTGTTTATGCTTATTTTTTTTATTTTACCCCAGAACCATATCTGGCCGCAACCTACATTCACAGCTATATATATTTCGCCGCCTTCTTTCCATACCCAGGTTGCCCCTGCCCCTTGCACGTACTGTGTTCTATTCACTATGTATTTACCCAATTATTTCATATTCTTTTACACCTGAGGACAAAACACATGCTATTTCCTCTGCATTGTCACATTCCTCCTTCTCTGATGAAATCTTAGCAGTATCAGAAGAGACGGGTTTGGTGTCACATCTTCTGCAAAGGCTTCCAATACTTGCCTTGAGTTCTGCCTCCTCTGAGCTGCCCTGACCTCTACCTCTACCAAAGTGGTTTTCTTTTTATGCTATTTTAAATCAAATGGCTATTTCATTTGTTAGATTCTGAAATCTGATGGCAGAACTATGACTCCCTGTTCTCTTTATGAAGTCCACTGTCATGTTAAATCAAAATAGTAGTCAGCAATTAACTGTTGAAAAATTAATTAAAATTGAAAAAGAACAGTAAACATACAAGTCCAAGTATTTGAAATAAAAGAAATGGACTTTATATATCATTTCATCCCTCAAACCATAATTCTAAATGCTTTTGGTAAAATATCAGATAATCTTTTAATGTAGGGGAAACCAGGGAAGATAAAAGATTGAATAAAATATACTGGAGAGGCAATTTGGGCTGGATAAAAGAAAAAGCCTATCAGTGTACATTATTCTCTGATAATTAATTGACAAGAGAATATAGTAGATAACTAAATTTCCCTGAAAGAGCACAGATTATTTCTCTGCTTCAGAAATAATATATAACTTTATTCTAAATATTTTCCTTTCATAAAAATGTCACCCCATGTGGATAAGAGTTATAGTTATGTAGTAATGTTGTCTAAAGTTTCATCACTCCTCTTGTTCTATATGGTTGCCCAATTCTGTTCAACAAACTCACATTCGGTTTTTAAGAACAAATTTTAAAGTAACTCCAAATACTGGATGAAAGTTTTTGGAGGAAATTGGTGAAATACTTTGAAGTATTTTTTTTTTATTTCAGAGGAAATTTAGTCTGCAGCACACATGGAAAAATCCAGATTCAATAACGAAATTCAAAATCAAAATACTAATTCTCCTTTAGAGAAATTTCAGCATGTGTAGCAGGCTAAACAACTATTCTTAAACTTTATAACAATTTCTCTACTGCCTTCTTGTCCTCCGGAAATCTCTCTTGAAAGAAGTAATACTATTCCTTAAATTTACACTAAATTTAATATAAACAGAAAGGGTTTTAAATCCTGCAGCTCCTCATTACCTGTGTTACCTTAGCAAAGTCACTTCTCTGAGCCTAAAACTCTTCATTTGTCAAATGGCAAATATCTGTTAGAGAGTTCTCTCTATAACAGGGAGGGACCATGTAATATCCAGCATTTAATTTCCAGTGCTAACATAAGGTGAGGCACAAACCCAATGCTGAATAAGTAAGATAAATATTTAATCAACAAAAATGAATACAATTATATAAAACACTGTCCACCATCATTAATTAATAAAAAAATATTTTTAAAAATAACATATATATAAGATACCTATCACATTTATGATATGTATTCCTTTAAATGATATGAAAAAGAAATGCCTGATTCCAATTTCCTAGTAGTCAAATAAGAATCTCTGGAGATTAGACTTCAGAATCAGTACATTTTTTTTTAGAGTTTGCTAGATGATTCTAATTAGAAGCCAGGTTGACAATCACTAATCAAGCTGTCTGTTATTTAATGTTCTTCCACACCTTGGAACTGTGGCATATGTTACACTCTCTGAGTTGTCACATTTCCTCTTCTCTGATGCAATGTCTTACTCTCTAGGGAGTCTTCCGAAACTGCCCCAGCGTAAGTGATGCCTTCCTCTATGCTGTCCTTGACACTTTTTTCCCTGCTGTAGCACTTTTCCTAATGCATTATAATTATTGAGACCTTCTGAAAGCTTCCCGGTGGCAGGAAACATGGCTCTATGTTTGATGAATGGATAGATAAATAGAGTTAGATAGATAGAAACAGATAAATAGAGACACATACTCAATGCCAAATAAAATAAAAATACTAGAAAGTTAATAAATGAACATATGGAAGGAAAAATAAAAAGAGTAATAAAAACACAGTCCAAGAAACATATTTAACCAAAGTAATAAAAGAGAATGGAGGCGTGATGTCAACAAGATGGACAACTAGAGATGCCTAGTGCTAATCCCCACACAAAAGAAGCTCCAAAACAATGAATAAACAACTAGATTTCAACAAGAGTGACTAAAAGAGAGTGTTGAATTGTATCAAGAAGTGCAGGAAACCTGTGGAGCACAGAAACTCAGGATGACACATAGAGAAGGGAATGAAATGCCCTGCCTCTGCCAACCCTTCTCCTCAGACAAAATCAGCTTGGAACTAGGAAGGACTTCTTGTGGGACAAGGTAAACAGGTGCCCCCAGCAATCTGCATTACCACCACTTCAGTCTTTGCTACTGCAAAATACTACAGTCCTCCCAGGCCTTGAACCCAGTTTAGGGAGCTGTGTGGAGTTCATATGGCTGCATTACTGCAGAGAAGGAGCCCATGTTGTGCCCCACCCTGCCCCACCCCTGTGACCCAAACTGCTACTGCACTTGCTATCTTGAAATGGAAGCCACTGCTAGAGAGCATCCAGCTCTGGGGGCCAGTTACCACTGCACCTCTCCATCTCTAAAGCTCTGCTGTCATTGCATCATGCTCACACATAGTAGGATACCATTCCCCAGCCAAGCAGCTGCAGCTCACTATGCGTGGGAACAAGCTGCCTAGGATATACTTCATCTTCCCCATCCCACTAACCACTACACCCCACCCTTGGCTACTCAGAGCCTAGGCCCTGTGCCCCATCCCCAAGAAAAGAAATACCCAAGCCAACAGAGTAGCCATATCCCCTCAGCACAAAAACCAGCCCAGCATCCGACCTCCAGGAAAACCACACCATGCCATGGAGCACTTGTTTAGCCTTGGTGCCCAAACCAGGCAGATGCCTCAGCCCCAGGAAAATGGAGCTTTGGCCCAGGGGAACAGCTGTGACCCCAGTGCCTGTATCCATGTGGCATCCATGTGGCTCCTCAGGTACCAGGTACCCCATCCCAGCAGAGAAACTACACCCAAGCCAGCAGAGAAGTAAGGCTTCTTTAGTCGAACCATCCCAGTGCCTCAGCCCCAGGGAAATGGAGCTTTGGTCCAGGGAAACAGCTGCTACCCTGGTTGCCTCCCCAGGGAAACATAGCCTTGGCTGATCTGTAGCATCCTGCCTCAGGGCCAAAACAACCACAGTGCCCTGCCTCACTGGATCTGAGCCAGCTTTCCAGATTCTGAGCTGTGGAGATGCACCACCTCCTTGGAAAATAAAGCCAAAGTTGCACTGTTCCCCATACTTACGAAATACCATTAAGCAAACAAATATTTACCTTATGGGAATTCCAGAGGAGACAGTATGAAGAAAGGTACAGAAAGCTTATTTAACAAAATACTTGATGAAAATTTCCAAGTGTTGGGAGACATAAAGACATCCAGATCCATAAATCTCAAAAGTCCCCAAGTAGATTTTACTCAAAGAGGTCCCTCTTCAAGACACATTATGATCAGACTGTCAAAAGTCCAAGACAGAGAAAGAATTCTAAAAGCAGCAGGAGAAAGGCTTCAAGTCACATGTAAAGGAAGCCAGTAGTCTACTAGTTGATTTCTCAGCAGAAACCTTGCAGGCCACAAGATAATGGTATGATATATTTAAAATGCTTAAAGAAGATAACTGCTAGCCAAGAATACTATACACAGCAAAGCTATCTTTCAGAAATACATGAGAGGAATTGGAGGTAGAGCAAGATGTCTGAGTAGAATACTCCATCAATTGTCCCCGCTGAAGGAACACCAAATTGAATAACTAACCACATAAGAAACATCTTTATAAGAACAAAAAAAAATCAATTGGACAATCATACCACCTTGCTTTAGAATAATAAGAAGGAAAGATGCATTAAATAGGGTATGGAGGACAGCCTCACATTGCTGGCACTACCACTCCCCTCAATCCTCTCCTCTCTCCACAGAGAGAGAATCTGTGGGCTTGGGGAAGAGAGAGGAAAGTAATTATGAGAAATTGCATTGGAATTCAGGGCTGCCCTGTCCCAGTGGAATACAACATCAGGCAGAATTCTGCCATTGCTCACAGCCCAGAGCCAGAGGGGAATCCACCACACCAGCAGGAGGAACCCTACTCCTAGCCTGCTAAACCACCAGCTGAATAAAGTGGCCTGGGACTTCAAATAAATTTGAGTGGCATCCAGCCATAGAAACTGAAGTCCTCAGGTGAGCCTCAGTGCTTCGCTAGTCTCAGAGACTGTCAGCTTGGAAAGCAACCCATGTAATGCCAGCTATGGTGGCCATAGAAGAGCCTGCATCACCCCTCCCCTGACTCTGGGCAGTGGAGCAGAGAGACTCCTTCCACTTGGGAGAACGAAAGGGAAGAGGACTAGGAACTTTGTCTTTTAACCAAGTACCAGCTCAGTCACAGTAATGGGCAAAATCCTGAAGTCCCTGATTCTAGGCCTTTGATCCCAGATGGTGTTTCTAGACTCACACTAGGCCAAAAGGAAATCTGCTTCCCTGGTGGGACAATCAATTATGGACAGGATTTACCACCTCCTGACTAACATACCCTGGGGCCTTGAATAAACATCAGTAACAGCCAGGCAGTAGCTGCCATGGGCTTTGGGTGAGCCATAATACTGTGCTGGTCTGGGAGTCTGTAGGCTTCAAGTGTGACCCAGGGTGGTGCCAGCGGTGGTGGCCACAGGAAAGCCCACATTAACCTCCCCCAACTCGAGGCAGCCCAGCACAGAAAAAACTACTTCCCCTTGGAAGAAGCAGAGGGAAAAAGTAAGGAACTTTGCCTGGGAACCCAGAAAATTCTCCTTTATCTTCTCCAAGTCCACCAAAGCTGTATATCTAGGAGTCTGCAAGAGTTGAAGTGTACCTGGGCTTAAAGTGCCCCCTACTGATGAAATGCAGTGACCACAGGCTTACTTAAGGTAACACTCAGTTCCCTTTGAATACTTGGAAAGCCCTCTCAAGAAGGATAAGTACAAAGAAGGCCAGACAGTGAAGACAGAAATTAATACCTAATGTTCAATGGCCAGGCATCAACAAACATTCACAGGCATCAAGAACATCCAGGAAAACATAATCTCACCAAATGGACTAAATAAGATACCAGTGACCAATCCTAGAGTGACAAGATATGTGACTTCTCAGAAAAGGAATTTAAAATAGCTGTCTTGAAGAAGTTCAATGAACTTTAAGATAACACAGAGAAGTAATTAGAATTCTAACAGAAATTTAACATTAGGCATTGAAATTACAAAACAAAAATCAAACAGAAATCCTGAAGCTTAAAAATTCAAATGACAAACTAAAAAATGCATTAGAAGTGCTCAACAGCATAATTGATCAAGTAGAAGAAGCAATTAGTGAGCTCAAAGACAAGCTATTTGATAATATATAGTCAGAGGAGAATAAAACAAAAAAGAACAAAAAGAAAGAATCAAGTACAGTTACGAGATCAAGAATATAGCCTCAAAAGGACAAATCTAAGAATAATTGGCCTTAACATAGATGTAGAGAATGATATTGGTGGTAGAATGTGTGTTCAAAGAACTAATAATAAAGAACTTTCCAAACCTGGAGAAAATGAATATTCAGATACAAGAAGGTCAAAATACACCAAAAAGGTACAATCCAAATAAGACTTCCCCAAGGTATCTGATAATCAAACTCTTCAAGGTAAAAGGATAAATAAAAGATTCTAAAAGCTTCAAGAGAAAAAAAGCAAATGCCATACAAAGAAACCTCAATATGTTTGGTTGCAGTCTTCTTAGTGGACACCATACAGGCTAGCAGAGAGTGGGATGACATATTCAAAGTACTGAAGGAAAAACTTGCAAATTAGTATACTTTATCCAGCAAAATTATCCTTCAGGGATGAAGGAGAAATGACGAATTTCTTAGACAAACAAAATTTGAAGGACTTCGTCAATACCATATCTATTCTACAAGAAATACTAAAGATCGTTCTTCAATCTGAGAGAAAAGGGTGCTAACATGTAGCAATAAATCATCTGAAGATATAAAGCTTAATGCTAAAAGTGAATACACAAATTCAGAATACTCTAACACTGTAATTGTGATGTGCAAACCACTCATATATTTATTATGAGGACTTAAGACAAATCTATCAAAAATAATAACTACAACAGTTTGCTAAGACATAAAAAATATAAATTTTTATTTTTATGTTTTTTGTTACCATTTTGTTTTTCTAAGCTAGAGATAATACATTATGATCAAGTGGGAATTATCCTTGGCATGCAAAGCTGGTTTAACATATGCAAATCAATCAACGTGATACATCACATTAACAGAATGAAAGATAAAAATCGTCTGATCATCTCAACTGACACACAAAGAGCATTTGACAAAGTTCAGCATCTTTTCTTGAAAAAATCCTTAACAATTTAGATACAGAAAGTTACACAACATAATAAAGGTCATTTCTGAAAATCCACAACTAACATCATATTCAATGAGGAACAAACAAAAGCTTTTCCACTAAGATCCAGGATAAAACACAGATACCCACTCTCACCACTTCTATTTATCATAGTACTGAAAGTGCTACCAAGAACAATCAGACAAGAAAAAGAAATAAAGATATTCAAATCAGAAAAGAAGAAATAAAATTATGTCCATTGGGGAGATGACATCATTCTATATGTGAAGCCCCAAAGATTCCACAAAAAACAGCACTTACAACAAATAAATGAATTCAATAAAGTTGCAAGGTACAAAATCAACATACAAAAATCAGTAACAGTTCTACACGCAAATAACAATCTAACTGGAAAGGAGTGAAACATTGGTTATGATGGATGGGTGCGGGTGAGGGGAGAAGAACTGGGGAGACGTAGATGAGGTTACAAAATAGCAGGTATGTAAGATGAACAAGCCTAGAAATCTAATGTACAACGTGAGGGCTAAAGTTAATAAAATTGTATGGGCCAGGCACAGTGGCCCACACCTGTAATCCTAGCACTTTGGGAGATGAAGGCAGAAGGATTGCTTGAGGCCTGGAGTTCGAGACCAGCCTGAGAAACATGGCAAGACCCCATCTCTATAAAAAATAGAAAAATTGGTTGAGCAGGGTGGTGTGCACCTATAGTCCCAGCTACTCTGGAGGTGGAGGCAGGAAGATTGCTTAACCCAAGAGTTTAAGATTACAATGAGCTATGATGATGCCACTGTACTCTAGGCTGGGTGACAGAGTGAGACTCTGTCTCAAAAAAATAAAGTAGAAAAAAGTTGTATAGTATTGGGGATTTTTGTTAAATAAGTAGAGTCTGACTGTTCTTGTCACACAAAAAAGTAACTGTTCAAAATGATAGATATGTCAATCAGCTTCACTATAGTAACCATTTTACCATCTATATGTATCCCAAAATATCATGTGGTAAATCTCAAATATTCATAATAAAATTTACTTTTTTAAAAAAAGAGAGCAAGAATTTATTTAGATTTTTTAATTTCAGAAAGAAAAATGACAGGTTTATTGGCGGGGAAAAGCAGCTAATCTTTAAGCCTAAAAAGGAAAAAAGCAAGTAAAAAAATTAAATAAAATGCACCAAAGAGGTCATTAGATCTAAGTAAGGCAAATAAGCATATCAGTATACATTTTTCTCTAACATTCAGTTGAAAAACAAATATATCAGTTGACTAAATTCTACTTGGAGAATATTGGCAATTCTCTCTGTTTCAAAAGCAATAAATGATCTTTTTCACATTCATTTCATAAAAATTTCCTCTTGGGGTGACTACTGAGTTGTAATATACGGTGATGCTTCTTAAGATAACATCGCCCCTCAGATTTTATATTTCTTCTCCAGTTCTGCACTATAAACTCAGATTTTATTTTTAAGAGTAAATTTTAAATTAACTTCACATATATGGCGGTGATTTTCAGAAAACATTGTCACATCACCTTGGAAAAGAAAAGCTGTTTGTTTGTTTTTGTTTTGACCACAGAGAAAATTCAGTTTGCAGCACACATAGAAAGACTCTTATTTGAAATCAAAATTCAGAATCAAAATTGTAACTCTCCTACAGAGAAATGTCAGCATTATTAATAGGAAAAATCAGCAAAATCACCTTTTTTTTTTAACTTCTTAAGAATTTCTCTCAGTTCTTCTTATCCTCCTATCTTTGAATTTAACTCATTTTTCAAACTTACTCTGAAATTAATATAGGAAATATAGACCGACAAAAGGCTCAAATCCTGGCTGCCATTTATGACCTGTGTGACCTTTATATAATCCTGAATTTTCTCATCTACCTTGCAGAGCCACCTGGAGCTAATCCTGAGGGCAGGGAGCATGTCATATCCAGCGTTGACTCCCACCCGCTACCAGGAACATACACAGTGCTAAATAAATGAGAGAAGTAATTAACACAAAAATGAAAGCCACAGATATATTAATGCTATATATCAGCATTAATTAATGAAAACAATTTAAAAGATAATTTATATGACAGCTAGTATGCCTCATAATATACTATCCATTAATTAATTAATACTGCCTTGTCCATCTGTCGGTTTCCTCATTTGTTCTCTGGTTCTTGAAAACAAGGACATTAAGCAAGGATCCTGGGTGTCTGTATCTGAATGAGGCAATGAGAGACAATCGTATGTTATACTTTCCACCAGCATTAATGAAAACGAACTTAAAAGATACTGTATGTAAATTACCTAGTTACCTAGAATATTTTATTGTACATATTACACATTATTTAAAGGTTACCTCTCATCCCCTCCCTTATCTTCCTCATTTATTCTCTGACTTCTGGAAAATAAAGTAGTTAATCGTGAATTTCTGGTTGGTTTGAATAAGGCACAGAGAAGAGGAAGCAGGAAGTGATCAAAGAGGGCACTAAAGGAGATGAACTCTGAAGGTCAGTTTTCGTTGTGCCTTGTCGAGGAGGTAGTGGACTACAAGTGAACTAAGTGTGGAAAAAGATGAAAAGGCCAGATGGAAAAAAAGAATGAAAATAAAATGAAATGAGACCTTCTCATGAGCCATCTACTTTCACAAAATGCCTCGTTTAACCCTGAGTGGGCTAATAAGACATTCAATCTTACTATTGGGTTATTTCATACTATTTAACCCTTATGATATGCTCAACTCTGGCCTAAGGGGGATTTCAAATTCCTTGTTCATTGTAGCATATCTCCATTCCAAATATCGGCCTACTTTGTTTTTGAGGTATATTAGAGAATCATGCAGGCATGATGAGGTTAATGAATCAGGAATAAGGCCATTATAGAAAAAGGAAGAGGCACAAACATTCTAGTTATAAAACACCAAGGGAGCACTTTTGATTTCTGCTGCTTTCACTATGGCTGAACAAGCTCCCACCAGATTCAAGCATCTCAAAGATGACAAGTAAAAACTTTGTGCAAATTTTTTTAAAGTGTCACTTAGAAGTAATATCTTGGTATGAGTTTCACATTTCTATGGCTATAGGCTGAACTAGGCACAGCACGGAGTGGTGAAAACTGTGATCATAAACCAGCAGATTTTCTGGGCAAACCAACAGAGTTCTGGGAAAACATCCTCTGTAAAGTAAGGGGGGAATTAAGCAGAGAGTCAGAAGAGAAAACATCAAATTCTGTGTAAAATTTACCCCAGTTCTCTTATTGACGCCTGCACCATGCATGCACAACCCAGCTAAAGATAAATACACATACACATAGTCTTCGGTATCTATGGGGGACTGATTCCACGATCCCTGTGGATACCAAAATCCTGGGATGCTCAAGTCCGTTATATGAAATGATGTAGTATTTGCCTATAACTTATGCATATCCTCTGATAGACTTTAAATCATCTCTACATTACTTATAATAACTAATGCAATGTAAATGCTATGTAAATAGTTATGATACTGTGGTTTTATTTGTATTACATTGTTATTTTATTGAGCTTTTTTCTGAATATTTTTGATCCACAATTCCTCGAATCTGCAAATGCAGCCGACTGGAGAGATGATCGAGATAGAAATGGAGATCGATATCTTGAACTGAGATATGTACTGCTAACAAAAAGATCAGGTTTGCAGTTTGAGCCCAACCTGATTGCTCCTAAATGAAAACATCAAAACTCTGTAGAAATTTAATGGAATTCAGAGTATCCACAATATCAGATTCACGATGTCCAGGATACTGCTTTTCTTCTCTTGCACAAAACCTGCCTCTAATAAGGGCAGGAATATATGTGGATCCTACATCTGTATAACTTTCCCATTCATGTTACTTTATTATTTCTTCTCTGTTTCTGTAATTAATTAAAGTAAAACTTTTAAAGCAACAGATCAGGAAAGTTATTTAGAAATTCAAGTCTATTGCACAATCATTCAGGAAGGGACTAGAAACTCCAAGGAATTGGGTAGGTACTCAATACCCTGAGGCTTACAAGAAAGAAGACAAGGTAAGCGCCAGTGGCTGACCAAGGAATGTGAAACAGCCCCGGGACTTTATCAGCAAGAGGCTTACCACTTTATCCTCCCCAGTGCCAAAGAGAGCTTCCTAAAGCACCAATCCAAAACATCAGTCTTTTTCTTATAACTCGTAATGGATTCTATTGTCCACTGCAGTGATTTTAAAACGTTTTGAAAATATTATGTGTAACCTCAGGGCATAGAAAACAGATGAAAATAGAGCCAGATTAGAGATTAGGAGTGTCATAAATCTTATTTCTCAGAATTTGCTTATGTGTGTGGTAGCCCTGATCCACGTCCTGGACTCCAGGGAACAGAGAATAATAACCTCAGACCTAGAGAGATACTGACTTCTTCTCTTAGCATCTGAAACTCCCACCATTTGGGTCCAAACTACCTTTCCAATCTGCTCCTCTCTCACTAAACTAACAACACAACCCAAGTTCCAACCATTCTAAACTCTTAGTGGTATTCCATATCTTACCACATGATGTTTTCTCTGTCTGGAACATTCTTGCCCACAAGACCTGTAAGAGAATTGTTTTTTCCAGCTCAGCCAAGCAGAAGTACATACCCCTTTCCCTTCTTGGGACTTCTTGTTCTAGGGGAATTTTTACATATTCCCCTATAAGAGTGTAAGTGCACCCCAAGAGCCATTCAGACCATAACGCTAGGCTAGTTAAAGGGACATTATTTTGCTGCCAATATGCTTTTGTCTTGTTCTTTCTTAAAAGTTTAGAATTAACCCACTGTTTGCTTACACAGCTGCCAGGTACAAGATTAGAAAACAACCTTGAGGAAAAACAGATCACGATTCTGGAATAAGAACAGGCCAACCACAGGTTGCTGATAACAAGATCTATCAGACGACCTTTATTTTGCTGATAACTATCGAGCAAGTCATGACAACTTGTGCATAGTTTGCATTCTGCCACCAACCCCCTTTTCCCCTTCCATTTATAAGTTGCTCAGTAAGCAGAAGAGATGAAATGGTCTTTAAGACCACAGTTCACCATCTCCTCTGGCTGCCGACACTTGAATAAACCACCTTTCCTTCACCAGTACTCGCCTCTCATGTTTGATTCACGGGTGGTGGGCAACTGAACCTGCATTTGGCAACAAGCGCACTTACACTGCATTGTAATTGTGACCCACTTAAGTCTGTGACCCACCTAAGTTACTCTCATCTTATGGCCAGTCTCAGCATGGTGAAACCACCTACATTAAAATAATGTAAAGCCATAAGGGAAAAATGGTCATAAAAGCCTGATTTCTATAAAAGTATAGATATAGCCAGAAGTTAACCAGCCATTGTTCCCTAACTTCCTGACTACTGTAACTGCCCACTGTTTAATGGCAGGTATCCTCCCTGACAGGTGCAAGATCTGTTACTTCCCCAACTGCTTCCATAGATAACATTGCTATTGTAAAGCCTAAGACTGGTCATTGAGATATTTTTCAGACTCTGCATTGGGGGGATCCACTGATGTCAACCAGACCCATAGACAGTCATGGGAACAAATCCAACAAGCCTTGAGACGCCTTACTCACGAAATCTCCTAACTGAGAAGATGAGTTCTGCTTCCCAACCGTATTAGTTCATCCCCAGCCAATCAGCAGACCCAATTCCCTGTCCCTTTGTTCACCAAACCACCTTTGAAAACCTTAGCCCCAAAATTCGCAACGAGATGGATTTAAGAAATTTCTCCTCTCTCCTCATCTTACTCCTTGCAAAATAGCCTCTTTCTCCACTGCAGCACCTCATGTCTCAGTGTATTGGCCTTCGCTGGGCAGTAGGCAAGGGACTCAATTGAGCTATAACAATGGTGGTATTGCAAAAGAAGCTAAATCCACCATCAAATACCTTAAAGAATATTGTAGATCTTCACTGTGATTATCAAGACACATGGAGGTAGGGCCATAGAAAACCAGCATCAATGCTTTCCCAAAATTCTATTTAGCCATTTTTTTTATTTTTCTTTAATTCTATATTTGCAGTATCTATTTAAATATCTCCCTCTCTATCTTTAAAATCTTCAATATGCACTGATTTCTTCCTTACTTCACTATCCCCTCTTTATCACTTTCTTTTATTTCTTTCTTAGAGATTATTCAAGCCCTTTCATATGAAGATCAGCTTATCTCATTCAAATTACTCCAAGTTCACTCATTACTCTGCTTCCCCAACAAAGAGTCCTTAGAAGGTAGGGGAGAGGGAAAAGCCATGAATAAATATTTTTGATATTTTTGTTCCTAATTTATGTATCAGTCTGTATTCCACAAACTGTGTGCTCCTTGACCACGTTTTTGGTTTTGTTTCTATGTTGTTTTGTTTTTTTTATATCACCAGTAGTTAGTGCAATGACAGAGACAAAATAAATATTCAGTAAAAACTGGTTGATTGAATAATTGAATAAGTAATGAATGACTGAATGAATGAGTAGAAAACTCATATTCCGCAGGAAATTCACATAACTGCAAAAATACCTAATTTGTTGTACTGTTAACCAATTATCACTGTGTTCACAGAGAACTGTGCAATCACGTTCTTTAGAAACAAAGTAATGTTTTTTGAATCATTTAACAGTAGCAATTTTTTCACCTAAAGACACCCCTGCTCCTCTGTTGAAACACCAGGTAGACCAAACTTCCCCACAGGCTGGGTCATCTGCACAAAGCCTCAGATTGCCTTAGACACCTCTGCATAGAAGAGGGCTTGCCAGTTTGCAGCCAAAAGGAAATCAGCCCTAGGGAAAATAGCTTTGCTTTTTAATTTCTTCTCCCCCTGTGACATATACAGGCCAGGAACCTAACACCTTAAAATGTCCCTCCTTTACCACTCTATGATCAAATCTACCGCATTATGAATTATTTACTATTGAGTTCATATTGTACTCTGTTCCTTAACAAGACACTTTCTACTTGACACTCCTAAGAATGATGTGACTAGAAAATCAATGCACACAGAGGATAAGAGGTTAAATTAGTAAAATGGTACTTCCTCTTATGTAGATTATAGAAGTCATCATTCCAGGATTAAATCAAACTCTGTTATCCATCAGAAAGAGAATGTTTGGGTAAGAATCCTTTAACCCATAAATTTCTGGCCCTCTTTTCCTTAACCCCACCTTGAAATGAAAAGGTTAGCTCTAGATTTCTCTCTTTCATTTAAACATTGGGAAGAGAAAAATGAGAATTTCAGGAATTAGTGGTATCATCAACTCTTACATCTATTTTGGAACCTCAAGGTGATAGCAAGCCCTGCATTCAGAGTAAAATAATTTTAAAAAGAAATAAAGTAGCATTCAGATTCCTTCCAAGAGGCGTTTTCGACACAGTATATTCTTTACAGCTGCTTTCACATCTTTGTTCCTCAAACTATAGATGAGGGGATTAAGCATAGGTGTCACGACCCCATAGAAGAGAGAAATGATTTTGTCTGTGACTTGTTCTTTGTCTATACCGGAAGAGTCTTTAGCCTTGGGTTTTGCATACATGAAGAGGATGGTCCCATAGAATATAATCACCACTGTCAGGTGGGCAGAGCAGGTGGAGAAGGCTTTGCGCCTTCCTTCTGAAGAAGGGATCCTCAGGATGGTGGAGAGAATGAAAACATATGAAACAAAAATAAAAAGTACTGGGACCACAAGAAAAATCATATTAGCGACCACCATGCTAATAATATTTGTGGAGATATCAGCACAGGCCAATTTTAAGACAGCCAAGATTTCACAAGTAAAGTGATTAATGACATTATCCCCACAGAAAGGAAGCCGCATTGCAAGAGAGGTTTGCAACACAGAATTGATGCCTCCTGCAATCCAGGACCCGGCAGCCATGGGCACGTAGGAAATCTTACTCATGATGACGGGGTATCTCAGAGGGTTGCAGATGGCCACATAGCGGTCAAACGCCATCATACTTAGAAGGACACACTCAGTGGCTCCCATAGCAAAGGAAAGAAACATTTGCACTCCACACCCAGGAAAGGAAATGGTTTTCTTGGAAGTTAAGAAGCTGCTGAGAAATAGAGGAATAGAAGAACTGGTATAGCAGATGTCCAAAAATGATAAGTTACTGAGGAAAAAGTACATGGGGGTGTGCAAGTGGGAGTCATAAACACTCACAATGATGATGACTCCATTGCCCAGCAGGATCACCAGATACATACATAGGACCAGAACAAAGTAAATGGCCTCGAGCTCTGGGTAGCCAGAGAGCCCCAGCAGGACAAATTCGGTCACGGAAGACTGATTGGACTTTCCCATGGTAATACTTTCTTTCACCAGTAGGAATTCTGTAGTGGCTGGGATGTATGTGGATCTCTTAGAGCAGTGTCTTTAAGAATCATTTGCATTTTCGAGTGGCTTCCCTTATAGGCAATATGGACCTATAATTGGATACACAAACAGAACAAGAATATGTTACAGTCTTCTAAGTTAACATTAGTTAGAATTTCAGACCTCATGAAGCAGTCTTTAGATCTAAAAATTATGTTCTTGTTAAAGAATAGATTAAGAACATATGCAACTGGGTTAGAATTATGTATCTCATAATTTATATTATGATTTAAAATTATTTTTAACACAATATCACCATAATATTTTGACCAAATAATCCAGAACAAATATAAAAATGTATAAAATATCATTGGCCAAAGTTTGACCATTTTAACCAACATATATATCTGTAACTTAATATTTTTCTTCATACTAATATGTTATTCTTAACAAAAATCACTGTTCTTCAGTTACTAAAAGAAAGTGGTGTATATAAGTCCTGCTTCAATGGCAATTTAACCTCAGTTTCAGAAGAATTTTGTTAACTAAAAGAACAAATAGAAAAGATGTATTTTTGGAAAAAGGACTTTGGGTTATTTCTAATTGAGACAAAATATGAATATGTACAATATCTTAAGAATATTAACTAGAGCATAAGTGTTGCTTGCAAAAGAAAAAAGAAAAGATTTTTAGGTAAAATGACTGTTCCTTGTCTTTTTCAGTACAAATTAGAAAATGTCTCTGGGTCACTCTGTTGTTCTGCCTGATACACATAGTGAATGATAAATTGGCCTTAGAAAAACTCTACTGTATGTGTCTCAATTTACAATCAAACCAAAAATAAATGTATAAATTAAGTTTCAGTAACAAGAGATTTACTCTTTTACCTCCAGGTATAAGAAAATGTATATACTCTTCTCCTTGCTCAGAAATCATCTTCCTCTCACTGCCGTAGGTCACTGAAAAACTTCTTAAGCATAGCAATTTGCTGTAATTATTTGTATCCCCATTTCACTGGAATATGGAGTATTTCCATATTAAAGCGGCAGAAACAGAAGGTCTACTTTTTTATGAGACTACTAGCCTCATAAATTCCATCTCAATCATTTCAGTAAGATAACTAAAAGATGAACTATTGGCTTCTCAGTGCTCAATAAAATCAAATAGCTGCCATTGCCATTGTAAAAAGCAGTTAACCAGTGGCAAAATAGAAATGACTTCTAGTAACAATGAAAGTTGAAGCTCTTTACAGTCTTTTCACTAGTAGAGGGTCCTTTAAAGGACTAGCCGGTGAAGCACCAAAGCAACTTAAGGTATTTGCTGCTTTGAGGATGCTTCAAATCTCAAATGCAATTTAAAGTTCACAACGTGGATTGAACAGTATTTTGAAACTTTCTAGTACCTTTGGGATGAAGTCCCTCAGAAGCAATTAGAAGCTGGTTGCTAAAACATTTTAACTGAAGTGCAACTCACAAAACAGCAATAATTCTTCTAGCTTTACACTCTCTGGGAAGAGTAACTTTAGGACTGCTGTCCAGGTAAAATGATCAGGACATGGAAATTAGAATTGACTATTTCTGATGGGGAGATGTGGTGGTAATTTGTGACATTTAATTCAAAATGATACTTTGTTCTTAATAAGCAAAATGATAATCACCTTTATTTTGATATTTAATCCTGGAGTCTCAGAGCCCATAAACTTCATCCTGGTCTCATGGACCCCTCTAAACAGCCTTACCCATATGCACAGTCATTGTAATTTTGCTCACTCACATGCTCTGTTCAAATATATACACAATATCCCAACCTCATTCAACCTCTCCTTCAGTTATGCCCACACTGGCATGGCACCACGTGAGGTGGACCTCACAATTTCCATGAGTGAGAAAACTATACTTTATTATTAACAGAAAAAGAAATTCTGACTTGAAGTGAGTAATTATTGCAACACTTATCATAACTATCTTTTGAAATGAATATCAACTCTTAAAGAATTCAGTTCTTTTACATGGGTGTTACAAAATACTCTCCTAGCATGGAACCAACATGTGTAGTGTTAAAAAGAAGGAAATAAAATTTGACAACAGTGCTCTTTTTTGGTCAGTGCACAATATTTTTAAAAAGCCATTGAGTGAGAAATGCAATATAATCCTGAAAAATGGGAAAGCAACTTCTGCAATGAAAGATAGTATGATGTGCTTCAAAAAAATTAAATTTAAAGAGCAAGTCTCAGAGTTGTTAATTTTATGCAAGGACATGGTCAGTATACTATTTCATAGTGAAAGTGTTGAGCATGTTTCTCATTAATCAATGTTCAACAGATAAAACAATAGGTTGAATGTGACCACTGTAGAAGCTATATTATTAATACAATGTAAATGAAAGATACACTGTAATTGCAAGGAGTTTAATCAGCAAATTCTGAAAAACAAATAAATGTTAACTAAAGCCAAATCATTATAGAAATATAATTAAAGAGGTTTATAACATAGATGCTTACATTTCAGATAAATAAATCAATTTTTAGTATAAGTATTATCCATGCAATATTTTTCTTTTAGACAAAAGTATATATGCAAAGGAAATTAGAAATAATTCAAATTTAACTGAGTATCATGTATTTTTAGTTGTTAATTTGGCAACCCTGACTTCCTGTGACCAAGACTTGCATGGAATTCAGTCCTGATTACCCCATCCAGCATCACTGCCAGTTCCGGCCACTCCCAGGCATTGCAGAGAGTAGGGGCCCCAGATCTCTGGGCAGTACTACTCACAATAATACTGTCAGACTATTTTCAGAACTTTCAAATACGAAATAGAATATTCAGTGTCTTAGTCTGTTTCAGTTGCTATAACAAAATACCAAAGACTATGTGGTTTATAAATAATAGAAATTTGACAGTTCTGTAAGCTGAGAAGTCCAAGATCAAGGGACCAGCAGATTAAGCATTTGATGAGTCCTTGCTTCCTCATAGTCTTTGCACTAGAAGCTCATATGGAGGAAGGGGTGAGGGGTCTTTTGAAATCTTTCATAAGGGCACTAATCTCATTCATGAGGAGTCCACCTTCATGACCCAATACCCTCCCAAAGACCCTACCTCCTAATGCCATCACCTTAGGGGTTAGGACAGGGGTGGGGAACCTGTGGCCTTCTAGGTCCTTAAGTGCATGCAGCCTTTTGACTGAATCCAAATTTTACAAAACAAATTCTTTTATTTTTATTAATATATTTTTGTTCATCTTTTACATTTTGATTTTATTTTTTAAATGAATGTATTTAAAATACCAAAGAATAAGATAAGTTTCTATGAAATAATCCTCCCAGAATGATCAGCAATATTAGGACATCAGTAAGCCATAAGGTCTAAATTGATGGCTGCTATGCTCGTGATTTAGTTCTGACTTCCCCCTCCTGACTGGTGCCACTACTACATGAGGCTGTAACAGTGAGAGTTTATGGGGGTCAAGGATACCAGTCTGTTACCAGCTTTTGACAATGGTGCACTGAGTTTCTGTTTGAAGTGGAATTTATGAATAGTTGCATCGTTGGCAGTATTTTTTAATTGTCTGCTTAACAGCTTATCATGGCAAAGAACACCAAGAGAATGCTGAAAGAAGAACACAGATTTTTTAATGAGGATTGAGAATTGAAATATTTTCTTGTTTCTGCTAAAGATAATATGATTTGCTTGCTTTGTGATACTGCTATATCAACATTAAGGAAATTCAATTCTTATCAGCATTATAACCCTCATAAGGACAACAAATATTTTAAATTAGAGGGAGAGGCATGAAAGGTTTTATTGCAGAAATTAAAAGATGAAAAGCAAAAGCAAAGAAAAATCTTTCAAGCAGCAATAAGACTTGGAAATAATGCCACTGAAGCAACTTTATAAAGTAGCTTATACAAGGGCTGCCTGGAAAGTATCCATCCATTGTTAATATAATGAGAAAGGTTTGCACAACATCGATGTAACCTGGCAGCCAAGGAGAGTGGACTGGAATGTGCACGTGTGAACAATGATGACTTCACTGTACTAGTCAGTGGGGGGCTAGAAGCCCTTGAGTGAGCATGTGTACCGTGTGGCCATGGTATTCAAAATGACTGCGTGAGTAGAACAATGAATCTGCATCAAATTTTGCATTGAGCTTGAACATTCCTCTGTGGAAACTATTTGAATGATTCAGAAGGCTTTTGGGGATGATGCAATGAGCACAGTGCAAATAAAAGTGTGGCACAAATGCTTCAAAGATGGTTAAGAATATGTTGAAAGTGATCCATGTTCTGGAAGGCCTGCAACAAGCAGCATACCTGAGAATGTTGAATGTGTACTACGAGATAGGTTAAGAGATTCTGAGAGAATTGTGTGAGGTCCCAAGGTGCCTACTTTGAAGGGGAATGAAGTGTCATTGTCCTATGTACATTTCTTCAATAAATGTATCTTCTTCAATAAATGTCTCTATTTTTCATATTACGTGGCAGGATACTTTCCAGACAGGCTTCGTATAGTCAGGAAGAAAGGAAAGCCATTCAGTGATGTAGAAATTGTGAAAGAATGTATTGTCAAAGTTATAGGATGCTTAGACCCTGATAATGTTTCAAAGTACAAACAACTGCCTCATTCAAGGAGAACCATAAGTGATCTGAAGCATGAATTAGCCTTCAACTTAACAAAACAACTTCATGGAATACCTCAAAAAGAAAATATGTACTATTCAATCACTTTGGATGAATCAATTGATACTATTGACTTGGTGCAGGTTTTATATTTCATTTGGGTCATAACAGAAAATTTTCTTTGCTACAAAGAGTTACTTTGGGCACTCTTGTGAACTGAACACAGGGAATAGCTATCTTCAACAACTTTCATGATAAATGTCATGAAGTTGGACTGAACTGGGTAAATTTAGTGAGTGTATGTATAGGCAGTGCACCTTCCATGACAGGAAAACATGAAAGGTTTATTGTACAGTTAACTTTAATATTAAAAAATGGTTTTCATTTTTTGAACTTATTAAGTACATAGTAGTTATATTTTTACAAAATAATGTACATTTTTAAGTGTATCCAATTGAAGTTTCTTGAATGTGGCCTTATTTGATTATAGCTAAATTAATGTAGCCTTCCAACATGAAAAGGTTCCCCACCTCTGGTTTATGTCTTTTGCCAATTTGGAGAAATTTTCAGACATTATTTGATTGAATACTTTTTCAGTCCCACACTCTTTATCCTCTCCCTTTAGGATTCCAATGACATGAATATTAGATCTTTTGTTATAGTCCCACATGTCCTGGAGGCTCTGATACTCTTTAATCTTTTTTCTCTCTGCTGTACAGACTGAAAACGTCTACTTTTCTGTCTTCAAGTTGATTCCTTCCTTTGTCCCCTCCATTTTGCTATTAATCTCATCCATTTAATTTATTGTTTTATTATTATTGTATTTTTTGGTTTTAAAATTTCTATTTGGTTCTTAAGTATCTTCTATATTTTTGCTGACACTTTCTATTTCTCTTCTGAGGCCTCTATTTTTTTGTTTGTTTCATGTGTGTATTTGCTCACAGAAGTATTTTTGCAATGAGTGTTTTAATTTCCTTGTCAGATAATTTCAACATCTGTGTCATCATGTTGTTTAATATAGAGATTGTCTTTTATCATTCAAACTGATACTTTCCTGATTCTTTGTATGAGGAGTGATATTCATTTATATGCCGGATATTTTGGGTACAATGAGATGCTGGATCTTATTCAAATCTTCTGTTTCAGCAAGCCTCCCCAAAAACCATGCCCGTTAGTGAAGGGGGTCACTGTTTCATTCCTGCCAGATGGAGTGGAAGTCTAAGCTCCTCATGTGGAATTCATGATGCAGTGGAGACAGGAGCATTTATTATCACTGGGCTGTGGTGAAAGTCCTGACTCCCAATTAAGCCTTCTTTGAAATTCTGTTTGGGGGCATGGAGAGGAAAGGGTACCTGTTACAGCTGGAAGAGGGTGGAAGCCTGGGCTCCCTACTTGATCTTTGCTGATGCAGGTGGGGTAAGGCCACAGTGTTTCACTCTGTGTTTGGCTGGAGTAGGGCAATTACTGCTGTCTGTCTTGCTAGGTGACTCCTTTCCTGGTCCTTTGCCTAGAGAGAATAAGATTTTCTTGGTGCTTTTCTTGTTTGCCCTCATTGGTGTTTCCCAGTTGTAGGCATATCTAGAACTTAGTCTAGGATATGTGGAAGACAAAAGGAAAATTCAGGGAACCCACTGTCTTGTGTTTCCTTGGGTTCCAAAGTCCCTGGCTGGTCATCTTTCTTCTCCTCATCTTTCAGAATCTTCTTATGCCTTTGTATAGAGATATAATGACCAGAGTTTTAGCTGTATTTAGCAGAATAGAGAAAATTGTCTACTCTATTTGTCTGGAACCAGAAGTCTTTTTATATCTACTTTAAAAGTGAATCCAGTATTGTAATATTTCCTAAAATAATACTCCAAATACTACTCCACACCTATTAGAATATTCAAAATCCAGAACAACAATAACACCAAATGTTGGCAAGGATGTGATACAACAGGAATTCTTATTTGTTACTGGTGGAAATGCAAAATCATACAACCACCTTGGAAGACAATTTGATGATTTCTTACAAAACTAAACATATTCTTGCCATGCAATTCAGCAATCACATTCCTTATGTCAAAAACTTATGTCCACACAAAAACCTGCACGCAGATGTTGATGGCAACTTTATTTATAATTGCCAAAACCTAGAAGCAACCAAAATGATCTTCAGTAGATGAACAGATCAGTAAACTTTGGTACATCCAGACAGTGAAATATTATCCAGCAGTAGAAAGAAATGATTTTTCAAGCTATAAAAAGATATGGAGGAAATTTAAATTCATATTACTAAGTGAAATAAGCCAGTCTGAAAAGGCTACATACATACTATATGATTCCAACTAGATGGCATTCTGAAAAAGACAGAACTATAGAGACAGCAAAAATATCAGCTGCCAGGGATTGGGGAAATAGAGGATGAACAGGCAGAGAACAGCGGATTTTTAGGGCACTGAAACTACTCAGTATGATACTATAATGATGGATACATATCGTTATAAATTTATCCCAACTCAGAATGTGTAGCACCAAGAATGAACTCTAATGTAAACTATAGATTTGGGAAGATAGTGATTTGTCAATGTAGGTTGATCAAATGTAACAAGTGTATCACTCTGATGGGGGATGTTGACAATGGGGGTGGCTGTATGCATATGAAGGGCTCTAAAAAAATAAAATATATTAAAAAATACTCCAGTCAAATTTCTTCACAATGAATTATCTTAATCTTTTAAGGAAGAAACAAATTCAATTTTACACAATATATTCACAGATAGAAAGCGTAGAACACTTTCCCAATTCATTTCATGAGACTAGCTTAAACTTGATACCAAAATTTAATAAGGAACTTAGCTCTCATGGACATAGTTGGAAAAGATCTTTTTAAAAAAATTAGAGCATTTAATGAAGTGTTATATTAAAAGAATAATAGATTACAATTAAGTAGAATTAATTCTAGAAATATAGGGGTGATTCATCACTCAAAATTTAGACAGTGAAATCGTGATAATATCATAAAAAGAAATACCACATAGTAATATTTATAGAGGCAGAAAATTATTGGAAAGTTATTGCTATTCATGTTTAATCCTATGGAACAAGTTTCATTGTCCTTTGTCTTCTTTTTATGTAATTAGCTGTTTAAGAACAAGAATCTTGTCTTTGCTTCTTTGCACATGCTCATGTGAAGTGTGATATGCAAAATGGTGTCACTCTGGTTCACAGATCTAAATTGTAGTTGTGAAGCCATTCTAACAAGCACTACCTGCACAATCTACAATCTTGCAAACAAACAAACAAAAACAGCCAGAAACTAGCCTTGAGCCAATGAACTGGGCCAAATTGCCAAAACCACAACATCCTGAATTTTACCAGCAATGCAACTCCCAAACAGAGAAAACCAATGAAGTATGGACTCATGTGCTAGGCTGGATGCCTCCACCAATAACTCTTTCAAAACAACTTGTGAAATCACCCTCCATACCCCTTTAAAAATCCCTACTCCCCTTCCTCTCTTCGGTACACAATTTGACTTTTTAGCTGAATCTGTGTCTCCCAAATTCTAATTCCTACGACCCCAATAAACACCTTGTCTTACTGCTTTGCAATCTGGTCTTTTAGCACTTCTCGGTTAACACTCACAATTTTGACATCAAATGTAGTGAATAGTCTTTTACATTAATTGGATCTCAAATAGGAATAAAATTAAAGAAATAGAACAAATGTCTATATTATTAAAGTATTGTTGGTCACTACTCTTGTCAAATTATTCTCCTTGTTTGATGGTTTATCTATTATTACGAGTGAGCTTACATCTCCATGTTAAAGTGCATATCCTTCTTATTAACATATATACTCTGGAGGTGCTGGTGTAATATAAACGTGGAGGAAGTTAAAATAATGAGATGTGGAGCTGTCACGGAAGTGTCAGAGAGCCAGAATGCTGACAGGATAAGTGGAGTTGGAGAAGGCAGTTGGGAAGCAATGGCCAAAGTGAATTGGACATTTCTTTGAGGCTGGGCATCCACCTCTTTGGCGATCATATCTTTAGGTTGCCAATTCCACCAAAGAAAAAGGTACTGTTTTGCAGTGATTTTCCATTCTATAAAATGAGCATTTTAAGAAAGTCTAATGGTGGGATTGGGGCTTTTTGCATTAGGATTAAGAAATGAAGAGAATCTCTGATCCCAATCTTTTACCATTGTCACTACTCTCAAGAGACAAAGATAGATGGAAATTACCATTTCATTCTCCATTTACTGTTTTTTTCTATTTTCCATTTACAGATGTTTCGACATCAGTTAAAAATGCCTTCATAAATTACATGATAATTCACAGTATACATTTACTTTTAAAAAAAGATTATAAAATCAGAAACACATTATGATCTCAAGTTTATAATACTATATGCATAGTATATATTATACCATGTCATATACTATGACATTCTGATATAATAAGAAATATATACTTGATTTCTTCCCCCATTCCTGGTACACAGCTCCTAAATCCATTGTAATTTTTGAAGTGGTAAGTGTCTTTTTGTCTACTAATGAGATAACTAATGACTGACGGCTCCTGGATAGCCTCAGATGGGGTTGGTTGCCAGTGGAAACCACCAAATGGTTAGAGAGTTGGAATTTTCAGTCCCACATCCTTCTCACCTACCCCTACCTCCAGAGAGGGGAAAGGAACTGAAAGCTAAGTTGATCATCAATGGCCAATGATATAATGAATTGTGCATTTGCAAGGAAGCTTCCATAAAAACCCAAAGGATAGGATTTGGGCTGCTGAACATGTGGAGGGTGGCACACCCCAAAAGGACATGGAAGCTTTGTGCCCCTCTCCCCATATCTTGCCCTATGTATCTCTACCATGTTCTTTTCTCGAGTTGTAGCCTTTTATAATAAACATAAATAAATGTAAGTAAATTCCCTGAATTCTGTGAGCCATTCTAGCAAATAATCAAACCCAAGGAAGGGTTCATGAGAATCCTTAATTTATAGCTGCTGTTCACAAGTGCCTGAGGCCTGGACTTGCCACTAGCATTTGAAGTGGGGGACTGAGACCCTCACCCATGACATCTGATGCCAACACCAGGTAGATCGTGTCAGAATTGAATTGAATTGAATTATAGGGCCGTAGTTGGTATCAGAGAATTGGCTGGTGTGGGAGAAAAAAAAACCGCATCTGGTAAAGTACTAAGTGTTCCATATTATTTATTTTTATTTATTTTAAAAAATAAATTATTGCTTAATAAGTTATGTATAATTAGGTTTTTGAGAGATTATCACTAAAGTTTAAGAATTACTGCCTTCCACTCAATTTAAAGATACCACTTTAAATCACTTCTGGGATTACATAGTCCCTTTAAAGAAAGCAAAGAAGGATTTAAATTGGCCACCAGAGCCACTGGTAGGTCCTTCAGAAATTTTTAGGGCTCAGAGGTCAGAATAAGTTATATTATTTACTGCCGATACAAATTCAAAACAGAGCATTTGAGAAAGTAGGGGTGACAGCCTTAACCTTGGGCTATTCCTTTTGACTCTACCCACAGTAATCTGAAATGGTGGGATTCTTAACTGTGGGTCCCGTAGCATAGCCACATCTCAAAAAAGAAGACAGCTAAGATGTCAGCTAGCTTAAGGAAGTGCAACCATAATGAATTTAGTATCTGGAACAAAGAAATTGATAAAATAATGGAGAAAGGAGTGATACAAAGTGATGAATGAACTTGTTTCTAAAACTACATCTTTCTTTTGAAACTGAAGTCCCAACAGAACATGCTACCTGTTGTGTGTGGAGAAGGTAAGAATCTTCCACTAAGAATTGAATAAGAATCATTGAGACAGAATTGTAAAGATTTGTTTCAGAAAGAAAAGGAGAAACGGAAATGATAAATTCTGAATAATTTGCTTTTTATATTTTTAAAACTTTTTATTTTGAACTGATTTTAAACTTTCAGAAAAGTTACAAAATTAGTTCAAAAAATTTCTTTACCTCACTTCTCATGTTAATATCTTACACACCCATAGTACAATTATCAAAAGTAAGAAATTAACATTGGTACATTTTTATTAATTATACCATAAATCTTATTCAGATTTCGCCAATTTTCCTCTAATACCTTTTCCTGTTCCAGGATCCTCTTCAGGATCCTACATGGTATAATTGTTATTTTTTCCTTTGTCTTTTTTTTTTAATTGGAAAAGCTCTAGATAAAACAAAAAGAAATATGGATGAAAGAATTATTAAATCAAGGAAATGGATAGCTATGAATGTCATTTTAAATTATTCATCTTTTCCTTAAGATAAAAAATAATGCCTGACAGTCCAGATGAAATTAACATATTTTGTGCACTCACTCTGTGCCATGAACTACTACATGTTATAGTAATCTTCGTAACAATTCTATAAGATGTATTATGCCAACATTGCAGATGACACATCATGCTCAGAGAGGTTAAGTGTCTTGCCCAACGTCTGTACAGCTATTAAGCCACAGAGCCAAGACTAAATTATAGGTCCTCTGGCTCTTACCATTAAGACATAGCATTTTTTTATGAATAAGGCTTATTAGGAGTCGGGACAAAGTGGTAAAAGGGTGAGGCGGTGCACAGTAGACTTCCACACACAGCCTTAGAGATGGTCAGAGCATGCAGGAGGGGCAGGATCAACCAAACTCAGCAAGGAGCTTGCTGCTCAGATAGAAGTTCCCACTAGATAAGAGTGAGTGGATTAATAAAATGTAGTATATGTATACCATGGAGTACAATTAATTCAGCCACAAGAAACAATGGTGATATAGCACCGCTTATATTCTCCTGGATAGAGCTGGAACCCATTCTACTAAGTGAAGTATCCCAAGAATGGAAAAATAAGCACCACATGTATTCGCCATCAAATTGGTTTTAACTGATCAATACCTAAGTGCACCTAAGGAAATAACATTCATTGGGTGTTGGGCAGATGGGAAGGGGAGGAGGAGATGGGTATATTCACACCTAATGGGTGTGGTGCGCACCATCTGGGGGATGGACATGCTTGAAGCTCTGACTCAGGTGGGACAAAGGCAATATACGTAACCTAAACATTTGTACCCCCATAATATGCTGGGGGGAAAAAAGAGCTAAAAGCTTTTGCTGTGTTCCCAGAAACAGAAATTACAGTTGGTTTCCACACAGAAATGTGAGTGAGAAAATTTGGTATAATTTTCAAGACCATGCAGAAAAAGGAGAAGAGGCCTTTCTTTCCTACCTTTGTCTTTATTTGTCCTGTCTTACTAAATATTGGTTCTATTATTAGTTCCTTCACAAGGTCTTATTTATTCACACAAGAGCTGGGGAATGTGTCATGTTGTGAAAAACAAAATTGCTTCATAAACAATAGAGGAAACTACGTGCCTCTGGAGTTAAAATGCAATACTTAGTGCTGGAATTTTCTCCTGAGGACACCTTCCAGCATGGCCATGGCATAGCCTGATTCAAGAGACTCCTCAGGCAAAATATTAAATGCCAGCTAAATTTATGTGCTTTACAGACAAACTACTATTTTCTTCTGTTGGCAAATACAAGTAGAAGATAGGTGGATACACATGAGCCATGAGTCTCACAGTTTTATTTCCTTCCATAAATGGTACCCAATGTTGAAAAATGATTGAAGGACAGGGCCTTTGGGGAGACAGACAAAACTCAGAGAACCAAGAAATTGAAACTTTATCTTTTTTTTGACAAAGAGAAAGAAGCCCCAGATGTTTCTTCATGGCCCCTCCTATCCACCAGGTATCTCATCTGTCTTTCTTTTTACTATGTGATACTGTTGGTGTTTTTTTAGTGCATCCTATCTGCCCTGCTAACTTTGGTCACGTTCTAAAAGGTGGGCTCTAGAATCCTTTTGCAAGAATTATGGCTGTGTCGGTATGTCTGCTCAGGATTGATACATTTGTGAGATTGAATGGTTAGTCTACGCAATAAAGCAACAGAAAATGTTTGTACAATTTCCTGTCGATTGATTGTTCTTTTCCCTTCTAGTTTTAGAAAAAGCTAGTGCCAAAAAATGTCTGGAGGTTTTTGCTATTTTTGGTGATGTTCTAATCATTAGCGTATAAAGATGCCAACTATTGCCCAAGGGTAGTTCCTCAATTTTAAAAAAAAAGTTATTTTTTTCCTATTTTTACAATCAGAAACTACAGGTTCATTGAACAAAATTTGGAAAATAGGAAAAAGATTAAGAAAACTTAAAATACATCAAAACCAAATCCATCATAAAAACTACACCTAATATTTTCATACACTTTCTTCCAACTACATATATACAAAATTATGATCATTTATATTGCCTTGAAGCTTGCTTTCATCACATATTATACCACGAGCATTTTTCCTGGTCCTTAACTCTTCTCCAAGATTATAGTTTTCCATAGCATAACAAATGAAAGTACGTTTTCTCACATACTATGACATGTCCCATAACCACATACCATCCTCGAGGGAAAAAAAAATTACAACTTTCTATTGGATATATCTTTAAAAAAAAATAATGTTCAATAATGATGATGATGATGATGACAACAGCAATCTTTGGCTGACTTTTAGGGAACTATCTCCAGAGTTTCACCATTTAAAATCATGTTGTCCCATGTCCAGATAACTAAGAGGGTTTTTTTTAAAATCAAAATGAGTGTTGCATTCTATCAAATAATTTTTTTTCTTTCTAGCTAGATGACCATATAGGTTTGTTTTTCTATTTACCTATATGGTACAATATATTTATAGATTTCCAAATATTAGTTTGGAATGCTTTGCATTGGTGATATTACTTTAATATACAGTTGGATTTGGTTTGAATATATTTATTTTAATTTATATATATATTCAAATGGGATTAAACCATAGTTGTATTCCATCTTTGACAATTTGGGGTATAAACATTATTTTGTTTTGATAAAGTGATTTGCAAAGTACATCAAAAATTTTTGGATATTAAACACTTTCCATAGTGCAGAAATTGTTTGTTTCTTGAAAGTAAAATAACTCTCTCCTAGTCTGTGTCCTGTGCCAATTTTGAGGGTCAGCATCAGTCTTTCTCCAAATTGGATCTCTGGAAACTACTGTAGTATCTGTCACGCTAAGTGTTAAATAAATGAATAAAGGAAGAATTCTATGAAAGAGGTAAGCACGGCAGTACAAAAGCACATAAGATAGACATCCTATCCAAACTAGAAATTCAGGAAGGTTTTCTAGAGAAAGGTAATAACTGGATGTGAAGGGTCCCTTTCAGTTTAAGATAAGAGAGTGTGCAAAAGCAAAAAGAAGAAAAGAGTAGTGTTTGGGGTAAACTGAAAGGAGTTCAGCATGGCTACTGCAGAGCACAGGGAGGAAGGGCCAGAAGAATTTCTATATTAGAGGGATTTAGGAGTAGCAGTCTGTTTGGAAAGGACTTTTCTTGAAGCCCCGTTACATAGGAAGCACACCGTTCTGCCTCAGACTGTATTATTCTACTGGTCTGGCATTTTAGGCAAGACTGATGAAGATTATCAAGGCGCAAAGTATCTCCCAATAACTTCTCCCTTGACACAGTCATGAGGTGGAGATATGTGGAAATGGAATGAAAGAAGTTGGAGAGATTAAACTGAGAATTTTATTATGGAATGATTCAGTGATAACAGGGTTACTTTTTCCACTTTCTCTTATTTTCCCTAAATATTGGAAAAATAGCTTCCCTCATCTGAGACTTTTTTGAACAGAAAGAAAGAGAGCCATTCCCCCTTCATTCCTTTCTCCTTAACACTCACTCTCCCTAAGTTCACTAAACTCCCTAAGTTGAGTGCTCTTGTAACAGTAAGAAGAGGCTCCTTCTCTCCTCCTCCTGCCTTGCATCCTCCTCCTCCTCTTCCTCTTTCTACTTCAGAACAATTGTGCACAAACAAATCAAATCTTCCTCAGCTCATACTTTTAAGGAAACAAGTCCATGTGCCAATGTGAATAGAGATAAGCAGAAACATTCAGAAAGGAAATCTTGTCTAAGACAGTAAGGCATTGCTACCATCATCTCTCTTTTTTTAATCTCTTTCAAAACCATTGTCTAGATGATAACTCACTAAGCAGAAGACAAAAACAGCTTTTATTTCATAATATTAATTAATAATGAAATGGCTCCATACTCATGTTTGGAATTCTGCTGTCCCTATTTGCTATTTTATTGCAGGACTGACATTTTGCAGCACAATTCTTAGGTTACTGATAGTCTTGCCTTTGCTACTGCAAGGTCCTACAAAGTAATATCACTAAGTGCTTCAGTTTCATCCTCAATGAAATTAAAATTATATCCATGCCCTTCTTGACTTCCTGTGCTAAAAATCAAACAAAATAATGCAAGTTAAGATGATTTTTTTTAAGACTAATTTGTAAATTTAAATTTCCCTGAGTCATTTCTTTACATGAACCCTACAGGTGACAGGGACACATGGAGACAGGGAATTACTCTGCTGTGACTGAATTCTTTCTAGTGGGACTTTCCAGATACCCAGAGCTTCAGCTTTCTCTGTTCATGTTTTGCCTCATCATGTACCTGACAATCCTCCTGGGAAATAGCCTCCTCATTATCATCAGCATCCTGGATTCACACCTCCACACCCCCATGTACTTCTTCCTTGGAAACCTCTCATTCTTGGATATCTGTTATACATCCTCTTTCATTCCTCCAATGCTCATCATATTTATGTCTGAGAGAAAATCCACCTCCTTCTTTGATTGTGCTCTGCAGATGTTTGTCTCCCTTGGCTTGGGCTGTACTGAGTGTGTCCTCCTGGCCGTGATGGCCTATGACCGGTATGTGGCCATCTGCAACCCACTGAGGTATTCCATCATCATGAACAGGATGCTATACGTGCAAATGGCTGCCTGGTCCTGGATCATAGGCTGTCTGAACTCCCTAATGCAAACAGTCCTGACGATGTTGTTACCTTTCTGTGGGAATGTCATTGACCATCTTACCTGTGAGTTGTTGGCTCTTCTTAAATTCATTTGTTCAGATATCACTGTCAATGTTCTTATCCTAACAGTGGGAAGTATCATTTTCTTAGTGATTCCTCTACTGTCAATTTTTATTTCTTATGTTTTCATTCTCTCTACCATCCTGAGACTTAATTCTGCTGAGGGGAGAAAGAAAGCCTTTTCTACCTGTTCAGCCCATCTGGCTGTAGTAATTTTATTCTATGGTTCAGCTATTTTTATGTACATGAAGCCCAAGTCAAAGGACACAAAGACATCTGATGAGATCATTGAGCTGTCTTATGAAGTGATAGCCCCAATGCTGAACCCCATTATCTACAGCCTGAGGAATAAGGAGGTAAAAAAGGCTGTGAAGAAAGTCCTCAGCAGACACCTGCACTCCCAGAAAATATGAAATCCCTTAAGGCATGTGATATTTACATTTGAGTAAAAGATATATTTTTGATATTCACAGATGAAACTGCAGACCCAGTATGATGAGAGATTTGTGTTTGTAAAGCCAAATATGAGACTCTCATTTTTACAACAGAGAATGTTCATGTAAATCTTTTCATATCGTATCTTTTCAGCAGGCTTTCTAGTTACGTGCAGCTCAGCAACTCAGCTTCTTGGTCCCATATAGATCATGATAGGTGCTGTTTATGATGAATATTTCTTCCTCTCCCCTTCCCTGCCTCTCTTCTTTTCTCTTCCCTGCTTCTCTCTCTCTTTCTTCTTTCTCTTCTTTGTCTTTTTTCTCAGTGTCCTCAAGGTATATATCTATTATTTTGGTCTGCACAGCATCTCTCTTCTGGTAAAAGAATGCATCTTTCGCACCCAATGGGTGTGGTGTGCACCATCTGGGGGATGGACACGCTTGAAGCCCTGACTCGGGAGGGGCAAAAGCAATATATGTGACCTAAACATTTGTACTCCTGTAATATGCTGAAATAAAAAAAATTTAAAAAATACATCTTTTCATTTTAAAGAATCACCTGTCTCCCTTTCTCAGAGCATATTTTGCTGGGTGGGGCTGATCGTATTCTCCAAATTGATGGGAAGCATGAAACACAAATCTGTTCAATGAAAAATGATCACCTCCCTAGCCACAATGATTCATTCAGAGTAGCAAGTGACATAAGCCATGCCAATCAGAATTAATTGTAGGAATGTCTCCTAAGTATCAGAAAATACTTACTCTTTCTTCAAAGGTCTCTAGACAGGTAGAATGCATGCCTTCTTCTGGCCATCTTTGCCGATTCATGGGGAAAGCCAGACTGAGAATGAAATCACCAAAGAGGAAAGCAGAGTTAAAGGAAGGAAATAGATCAATTGATGTCATCCTGGATGTTAATCCTGGATCAAGCTGGGTCTAAAGACATTCATGCTTGGTGTTTTCAGTTATGCGAGCCAATAGAGTTCCTGTTAAAAAATAGTTTGAATTGTTTCCCGTTGCTTACAACCATGTAAACTCTGGCTAGTCATCACCTTACCTTACCTCACCTCCATCTCTCCCTCACCAGCTCCTAGCTTGGTGGTTTCACAGTATCTGAACTCTTCCTGATTCTATACAGTCTGTCACTTCTTCCAGGTTCATATTTCTAATGCATGGCCTTCATCATCACTAACAATTCAAAAACTTACTCTGACTTTCCAACTCAAATGTAAACACTGTGACTTGATATTAATGTTCTTCCACAAAATGACCACCACTAAAATTTCAATATTATTTCCTAGGACAATCTCATCCACTCTCATTGTTTCAATGCATCACCAATAAACCAGTGAATCCACGTCTTTAGCCATATTCCAGATTTCTCTCCTGGGAATTTTACAGTAGTATTTCATCTAAATGCAATAAGTAAAACACACTTCTTGCACTCACCATGTTAAATTACACCATATTATCTTCCCACTACTTTCCCATTATGAAAAGAAATGTTTCTTCTTCAGGAATTCCTCCCTACACTTGGGATAATTTCCAAGATGCTTTAAATGACCTCCAAAGTCATTCAAGATGTAGATCCTACATAACTCTTTAGCCTCATCCATCACAAACTTTCACCTCTCCCTACTGTTTTTTATTCTGTGTTCAAGCAAAACTGAATTTCTTTTAATGCTTAGAAAATGTCATCTTCCTCACTCTCTTTCTTTCTCTCTCACTTTCTCTCCCTGCCCTTCTACATATGCTATTCCATCTTCCTCAAAAATTCTCCATTTGCTCATTTTCTTGATTTGATTGCTATTTTGATTGCTATTATCCTCCCCCCAGAATCTTACAGAGAAGTCATCCCTGAACCCTAGTCTGAGTTAGGCAAACCTCCTGTGTGCTCTGATAATAGTCTATACCTCCCTTCATATAGCACTTATCACACATTGTTGCCATTGCATATTTTTCTGCTCCCACAAAACTGTAAGCCCCTTAAGAATAAGCACCATAGCTCTCTTGTTAATCATTGTGATTCAAGAATTGAGCCCAGCGTCTGGCATATTTTTAACCACTCAGCATGTACTTATTCTATTGTTGACTTCTCTTGCAAGGCCTAAGTGGCTAATGGCACCACTAAAATTCTTTAAACTGACAAAACTTATAAAGTTGGCCTCCTAAATATCTCTCAGATCTATTAACGACCTGCCAGGCATTGTCAGGACCATTTTCTCATTATGTTTCAATTTAATAATTGCAAGAACCTCCTGTTGGGTCTTCCTGCCTTCAGTTTCACCAGCATCACTAGCACCCCAATCCGTCCTCCTCAATTTGGTCAATGTTTTGTTTCTAAAACATAAATCAGATCATGGTATACCTCCAATGAATAAAGCTATGTGATCTTGGGCATGTTACTTAAGTTAAGCCTCAATATTCTTTATCTAGGTATAAGAACAATTAGGTAATTGCAAATAAAGAAGTGGAATTTAAAAACCCAATAGAAGATCAACTGGATAAAAATTTAATCTTACTGCTACTTTACTCCATACATAAAAATCAATTCCAGATTGACTGCAGACCTAGATGTAGAAAATAAAACAATACATCTTTTAAAAGAAAACATAGAAGAATAACCATAAAGAAAAAAATGCTGAAGCGGTCTATCTCTATTAAGAACTTCTATTCATCAAATGACACCATTAAGACCATAAACAGAATGGGAGAATATTTTTTGAAATAAACATTTTTGACAAAAGATTCATATAAAGAATATATTTTAAAAAACTCTAAAATTCCATTTTAAAAAGGCAAACATCATAGTAGATGAATGGGAAAAAAATTTGTATGTATACTTCATAAAAGAAGATATTTGAATATGCAATAAATATAGAAAAATGTTCGACTTCTACTTCTTCCCTATTTCATTAGGGAAATAAAAACTAAAGTAATATGATAACACACCCACCATAACAGCTAAAATGAAAAAGAGATAAAATACCAAGTGTTTTTAAAAATGTAGAGCAACTTAAACTCTTACATACTGCTGGTGGGAGTGTAAATTGCTACTAATCCTTTGTAAAACTGGAAATATTTACGAAAGCTAAATATTTGCATACCTTATAACTCAGAATTCTACTCCAAACTAAATATTCAATAGAGTTATATACACATGCCCACCAAAAGATGTGTACAAGGATGTTAATAGCAGCACTATTCATAATACCATATATAAAAATTAGAAAAATGTAAATGCCCATCACGAGTAGAATAATGGAATACTTAGCATGGAGAATAAAGAAGGCACAACTACAAACAACATAATAGTGGTTAAAGGCATACATAAAAATGATATTCAACACAAAATTTATAGTATTAAAATATTATATAACTATTGACGATAAGGGTCTTTTGGTGTGCTCTATTTTTCACAATCTGAGATGTGCTTTGTTAAAGGACTCCATGATGCTATAGCACTTACTTAGGATTTGAGCATTTTCAATACTGATAGTCAACTAAGTAAATAGAGAACCCAGTACATTGCCTGAGTAAGACTTGAATAAATGTCTTTCATAATGAGTAATAATGTTATTGCTAGTGTTATTAGTATATGCTTACGAAGCTGAGATTCACATGGCTCATTCTCAATGAAGAAACATAATCCAGAAACCACAAACACTTCCAACATCCCCTACTTAACTTTCTTAAAAACCATGGAAGGAATCCAAATATTTATTATCACAGTAACACTTCTAAACATTCCTTTTTCTTTTATCCACTGGCATCATGTCCCCCAGCTGTTTTGGAGCATCTCTCCACTATTTTTCAACTTTGTTTTTTCTCCCTCTCATGCTTTCATCTCATATTATATTATTACCTTTATCTCAATAGCTTTTATCACACAAAATAAAATCTGCCATCCTGAAACCATGTGTTCAAGAGAAGGTGAGTTTTAAAAAAGGGGGAGAAAACAGATTTTAAGTATTGAGGTCCATGTTAGTGAGCTAGAATATATATTGATCGAGTCTCACATTTTTATTATAATTCTTGTGGAGACTACAAAGATCAATAACTGAAAGTTACTGCTCTTTTGATATATGGATTAGGGGAAGGGTTGGATGTTAATACTCCCAAGTTAAGAATTATTTCTTCTATCATATTATTATTAAATTCAAATGTCACTTCTTCTGTGAAGCCTTTACTGACTCCTCAAAGAAGAAATTATTTCTCCCTCTCTGGTGCTTCCATATGCATTTTTGTGCCTCTTTTATAATTTGTATTATATATAACATATATTATACATATATATTTATTGAATGTGGTTTAGTTGACAGCATAAGACTTAGAAGTCAGGGAGAGATGGATATAATCTAGTTTACTAGGGGTATGAATTTTAAACACAAACTGTAATCATCAGAAAATAGATGCTCATAATAATTCTTTGTTGAATGAATGAAGGTATGATTGCCTTTCATACTTTGAAGCTAAACAAGCTTATTTAATATTACTTGAATAAGCCTTGCCAATCATTGCTGCCTCTGCATCTTTGCTCATGCCATTCCCTCCATCTAAAAGTGCCCTCTCCCTCCCTCTAATCCATCTATCAAAATCCAAGACCCTCTTCAAAAACCTCCTCTGCCTATAGCCCCTACATATCACCTTAACTACTTTGAATTTCTATAGCAATCTACTTATAGTATTTCTAATGTAAAGAGTTATCTTCCAGTTGTGTGCTGATTGTATCTCCTGCTTTATTGAAAGATCATTAGGAGCAAAGTTATTGGTCTTTGTAATCTCCACAAGAATTAATATTACAGGATTCAGTGAATGTGTTGATAACTTGGATAACTGCAATTTGCCTTTTTTATGATGTGTATTAAGCTTTTTTAAACAGATGTTTTCCCTTTGTAGAAATATCTACTATGATGTTGGTACATGGAATACACACAACTAACAATAAGCCTAGTCAAGACAACATTCTCTCAAATAGTGTTGCAGTGTTGTCTACCTGGTTTTGTCCCACCTGAGTATAACAACCATGACTACAGTATGTCAGGGAGGGTTCATCTAATTGAGTTAAACATAGATAATAATCCCTGAGCTACTTTCTTGAGGTCATTATTTAACAAGAAAAAAATATTAATCTACCAAATAGTGATACCCACATGTGTATCTCCATCCCTGACCTCCTTAACGTTCAGATTCATATGCCCAACTTCCTACTAGACATTTCCACTTAGATAATTAAAAAGCTTATTAAATATAACATGTCCAAAATAGAATTGGTGATACTCTCTACATCCATTCGGTCTCATCTTCTCCATCTCAGGAAGCAGATCACCACTCACACAAATCTAATTCACCAGAAAATTCTATCAATTTGATTCAACTGAACCTGACCACTGCAATTGCTATAGTCCAAGCTA
>CAUYSK010075798.1:0-35690 GCA_963575035.1 Avahi laniger
GTTGGCGTGGATGTGGAGAGATAGGAACACTCATACACTACTGGTGGAACTTCAAACTAGTACAACCTCTGTGGAAAGTAAAATGTAGATACCTCAAAGAACTACAAGTAGAACTACCATATGATCCAGCAATCCCATTACTGGACATCTACCCGAAGAACAAAAGACATATTATAAAAAGACATCTGTTCTTGAATGTTTATAGCAGCACAATTCACAATTGCAAAGATGTGGAAACAACCCAAGTGCCCATCAATACATAAGTGATTAATAAAATATGGTATATGTACACCATGGAGTTCTACCCATCCACAAAAAACACATGCAAGGATGTTCCATGGTCCTCGTGACATTATTTACAGTAGCCAAAAAGTGGAAACAACCCAAGTGCCCATCAATACATAAGTGATTAATAAAATATGGTATATGTACACTATGGAGTTCTACCCATCCACGAAAAACAACAGTGATCTAGCACCTCTTGTATTATCCTGGATAGAGCTGGAGCCCATTCTACTAAGTGAAGTATCACAAGGATGGAAAAACAAGCACCACATGTACTCACCATCAAATTGGTATTAACTGATCAACACTTCAGTGCACATATAGTAGTAACATTCATTGGGTGTTGGGCAGGTCGGTTGGGGGCGGAGGGGATGGGTATATACACACTTAGTAGGTGTGGTGCACACCGTCTGCGGGATGGACACTCTTGAAGCTCTGACTCAGGTGGGGCAAGGACAATATACGTAACCTAAACATTTGTACTCCTGTAATATGCTGAAATGATAAAAAAAATGCTGTAATTATTAATTTGGAGGGTCTAGTATAAATAGCTAATATTCATGAATACAAAACAATCAGCAAAATAAATTAATTTTCTATTAGCATGATAGTTGTATTTTAAAAATCATCTCCTTTAAAATATTAAAATGTGATTGACTTCTACAAGTAAGCTGATTGCAAAGCTCGCATTCCACACTGGGGAGTCTCTCTCCCTGTGGTGGCGGCAGCCCTCGCCAAGGCAGGGCTTACAGTCGACATTAGAAATGGGAACCAGAAAAGAGTGAGATCCACTTGATGTGCTTGATAATTTTTCCCTTCTTTAGAATATGAACAAAGGTTTGTTTTTGTTTTGTTTTGCATCCATCTGACGCACCGTGATCCCTGTTAGGTATTCCAGTAGCGAAGATGGTCTGTTCAAACAAAGTCAGATTGGTATTTTGGACAGTAAAGGTTGTAAGGGAGACAGATTGAATTTTTAATTTGCTACATTGACCCTTACAGAAAGAATCGATTATCAGATAGCAGTCCCAGACTTTTGTAAAGACTGAAGCATAAATAAAATCTGTTCTGGACAGATAAGGGAAACGCCTTTCAGCCTACCACGCTGACAGTCCCACCGAATTAAAGAATTTCATTTTGGAGCGTGCTGATTGGGAACAGCACAATCGGTTAATTCATTCTTTCTTGGTAAACCCTCAAAGCAGGGTTGGCGGCGTTGTTCACGGTCTGCAGTGAGGCACAGTTTACAGTGAGGCCTTCCACCTAATTGGCTTGGGGCGCTGTGATCAGGGTGTCTCCTAGCTAAGGTTGAAGCCACTTTGCTCTGTGGTCAGAGCTGTTGTTGATCACTGCCCCACTGGGGCTGTCAGCCAGAGTTTGTTCTCATCGCTACCAGCTTGCTGTCCTGGGTTCCCTGCCTCTCTCTGCCACTCAGTGTCTCTTGCCTCCTCATGTTTGCTGTCACCGCAGTCGGCTCTCTTGCACTCCTGTGTTTAGTGTTCTTGCATTCCTTCCTCCCTCTCAAACTTGTTTTTGGTAGGCACCTGCTTGGCGTTGGCAATGGAGCAATGAACAAACCAGACAAAAATCTTTGCCCTCATGGATCTTATTAAATTAAGGTATTAAATTAATAATTACACAAGTAAATAGAGAATTACAGTTGGATCAGCACGCTATAGTTAATAGTAAAAAAATGTCACAACCTTGGGGCAGGAGATCACTGTCGTGAAGAAAGATGATTGGGCTGAGATATAGGGAAACCCTTCCAGGCAGAAGGCTGGAACTGTATGTGCAAAGACCCTGTGGCTGGAGAGAGTGCATAATATTAGAGGAACTGCAAGGAGGCCATGAGGCTGGGGTTCATAGAGTAAGGCGGAGGGTGGTGGAGAGTGGTGAAAGGGAGGCTGGGGCAGACGTGTCAGGCTACAGAGATCTCAAATGGATCCTAGTGGCAATGAGGAGCCCTTGAAGGGAAGGAGCTGAAAAACACATTCCTGGTGTAGGATCTCTGCTGTAATATGCGCATTTTAACTGCGGAAAAGAAGTCATCCCTAAGTCAACAGCTTCCTTACCTGGCTGTAAGGCATCTGGGGAAATTAGTAAACCCATAGATGTCTTGGAGCCTAAGCAACAGTTTATTAAGTAAACTCTTTAGGCAATTCTGACTTGCTGCAGAGTGTAGGCATTTGTAAGCCAGATGGGAGAGGGGCTGAGTCTCTTGAGGCCTTAGGCTAGGGGTATGACTGCTCCGGTGATGAGAATGCTAATATGCTCTAGAAATAACCCAGGCTGAATCAGAGACTCAGAGACTCAATCTCCCCACAGCCCTACATTTTTTTTTCTCTCAAATCATGGTGCATCATTGTAATGCATTGGTTAATTCTATTTTTAGTGCAATAAATACATGCACTGAAAAATAAAGTTGGTATGCACATTTCAGGAAGCAAATGCAATTCAATTTAGAAATCTCACCAAACACTTGTAAATTCAGGTAACTTTTTTCATATGACCTAGAAGTTACAAGACAGGCCTGTTGGTGACCACTTAAACTTGGGATTTTTAAAGAAAACAAACAGCTGTATTAGAACAAGGATAATTGAAAGATCATGTTCACAATGCTTGCAATAGCCAGGAAGGTAAACATGTCAATCAACAGCTTTTCGTGTTAGCTCATTTGAAGGCCTGATTCCCCGACTCCCTAACATTTATAAAGTCATTTACAGCCCAATTAGCGGTGCATTTATAATCTCCCATTGCCCTTACGTCAACACAGAGAAGTGATTAATTATTTTGGCTTTCATAGTAATGCCATTAATCAAGAGGCATTCATTGGGTATTAACGACTGGATGTGGTGGGCGATCGAATATGAGAGCTACAGTGATTTAGCAATTGATTTACTAGTATTTGATGAGTTGAAAGTGTACTAGAGGGAGATAAGGCGACACAATTCTAACTGATTATAAATAGGTGATCAAATAGACATTGAAAAAGAGATTAAAGAATTTTAATTGTATATTCTGTGTGAGCCAACCAAATTTCAAAAGAAAGTACAAATTAATTTCCACATTCTACCAGTGTGTATTGGTAGAACACATTCTGGTGAAAATGCCAGAAACTGGCATTTTTAAAAAGGTGTCCAGTTATGATGTGGCAATAAAAAAATATTTTTCTAAATGGAGATTACTTACTGCCAGAAACAGGCACATGGAGAGATTTGACAGTTCTCGTTGTGAATCTTGATTAAAAAAAGGATTTTATAATTTGAATATTTTTATACCATTATGTCCATTATACTAGTCAGCCTCTTTTGTATTAGCTATTGAATATACTTTTTTTTTAAAAAAATGCCTTTTAAAGCCTATGAATTGTAGCCATACTTTGCTTATTCCCATAATTTTTACAACTTTAAATAAAGACTAGAGCCTAGGCTTTTTAAAGGAGAGACTAGATATGAATTATTCAAAATGGCAGGTAGTAAAAGTCATTTATTTACATTATGAATGTATGCTATACTTTTATTTGGACATTATTTTTAAATTGTAGCAATAATTTTAAAAAATAGCAATCATTTAAAAAATTCCATTTAAAGGTTTGACTTGGTTGAGTTAGGGGACTCTCTTCTACATGACTTTCTTCCCTGCATCCTGGCAGTGCTGTTTTCTCAGGGAAACATAGTATTAAAAATCCCAGAGCCTTTTCTTCAGACTTAAACAATTCTAAGTTCCATTTAGGACCTGCTGTAGACCAAATGTTTACGTGTCCTCTGAATTCAAATGTCGAAATCCTAACACCCAATATGTGGAGTGTTTGTAGGTGTTTTTTTTGGGGAGGTGATTAGGTCATGGGGGCAGAGCCCTCAGAAATGGGATTAGTGCCCTGACAAAAGAGACCCCAGAGAGCTCCCTCAGCCTTTCTAACATTTGTGGACTTAGCAAGAAGATGGCCATTTATGAACCAGGAACGGGCCCTCACCAAACAATCTGCTGGCACCTTGATCTTGTACTTCCCAACCTCTAGAATTGCGAGCAATAAATTTCTGGTGTTTAAAAGCCACCAGTCTATGGTAGTTTGTTATAGCAGCCCAAACACACCAAGACAGGACCCCATTTTAAATAAATGTTGGTTGAGATGATGATGATGATCTATATAGTCCTTACCACGTGCTCACACTGTCCTAAAAGCTTTGCCAATGTTAAGACCTTTAATTACGGCAACCACCCCAGGAAAGGTAGTGTCATTATCTCTATTTCAGAAAGAAGGAATTCTAGGCATGAAGGGTGTAACTAACTCTCCCAAAGTCACAGAGCTGGAGAGAACTCAGACCATCTGGTGGCAGAGCCTGGTGTTACCTCCCATTGCCCTCATGTAAGCACATGGGCCTGGTTACTCATTTTGGTTTCCATGGTAAAGCTACTCCTCAGGAGGCGTTCATTTGGAATTAATGAATGGATATTATGGGCAATTACCACTTCCGTTATGTGAAACATACGCTCTATATAGAATACATAAAATGTTAAAATCAAGTTATAGAATATACTTGTTTATGTAAATATTTAAGATATCCCTATGTAATCAGAGCAATGACCTTAGATATTTTTCCCAAGCTGGTGTCCTCCTGCTCCCTGTTCAATCTAAGGTGAGCCACTTTGATGACTAACCCAGCTTTGTAAATACTGAGGAAGAAGAAGGAGAGTGGGACGTGATGGAGTTAGCACTTTGCGGTTGTGACACCAAGGAGTAGCTAAAGGGTGCTTTCTTCTGGGCCGGGTGGCAGAGGTGGCGGATGTGGCCCAGGAGAGAGAGCTTTATGTGATTCACCCGTAGGCCTGTATTGTGTAGGGAACAGGCTAAGCCGATGCAATCGAGAGGCCTCAAACACAGTGGCTCCAACAAGCTACAAGTTAATTTCTCCGTCGTGGCCCAGTGCAGAGATAGCTCGTCCAGGACTGACAGTGCACTTTTGCACCCTCAACACACGGATTCCATCCGTGGGTCCGCACTGACTGTCACCGTCACTTTGGCATGTCAGCCGGTGGGCAGGGGACCAGGGCAAGCAGTCACATACTCAGGTCTCTTAAATGACAACATATCATCACCACCCATTGTTTCACTAGTCATGGGGAGCGGGGAACATACTGTTTAGCAGCAAAAGCTCCACATTCTATCATTACAGGAATGTGAGGAGAAAGGACATCAGTGGTAACTAGCAGTCACTCTCACAGTTCAAATACTCAACTTAGGACAAATAATTTGACTTTGGACAAATAGTTAAGTCTAATGTTAATGGAGAGAGCAATGTGGTAGAGTAAATAAAAAATTAAACAAATATAGTACTGTGGACTAGTAACCCCTTACTGTGGGAATAGAAATTTCTTTTGAAAGAACGTAGAACATTGACTTAAGAACTCTCAATCTAAATTTTTTGTTCATTTTTTTATCCTATATGTAGATATTAAATTTTTAGAGTTTCCTGTGCAGGATGCGCAGACAGAGGGTGCTGCTGAGATGCTGACAAAGTAGAAAGGTAGTCGTTAAGAATCATTGTATTTGACAGTAAGATCTGTGGAGAATAAATCAATCTTCAGGTGATAGCAAGTTGACTATATGTTTTTTAGAATAGCTTTGCATTATCTTCATGATTTGTTTCCTTAGAGCAAATAATATTACTTAATATGTAATTTTTATAGTCATTTGGCTGGGTATAATCTACCCGATGATTTAGATGAGTAACACAGGCAAAAATATGTGGACTGTCACTGTTATGTGCCTTTGTGTCTCCTAATTCGGAAAGTGTTTTTGGTCATCCCTTACCTGGGAACCCATAAGAAATGAGATTTTCTGGATAGGTGAATTTTTCAAAAGGAAATTTGCTTTTTTAAGCATCAAAACTTCAAGCAAACAACAATAGCAACTAACCTTTTAGATGGAAATTTTGAAAAAGCTTTGTTTAGAAAAGGTAAAAAGACCCTAAATGAGGTTTGGGGATAGCCGGGGTGGCCAGGCAGGTTCTCCGTGAATAAGGCACAATTGTGTTGGTACGTGGGTGTGGTGACATCTTTTCACGTGCTTGTTTAACCCCCCCCTCCCACCTCCTGGTCTGGAACGGTTCTGTGTGCGTGTGATGAAGGACAGCTGCATCGCACGGCTGAGGCGTGTTAGTGAGCCCAGAGTTGCTGTCATGCCGCCTGGACCTGGTCCAGTCTCACGTTCGCTTCCTGCATCAAGCTCTTTTTGCCCCTGGCCTGACATTGTCAAAAAGATTATTTTTTTTTCTTAGTTTTTGCTTTCCAGCCCACATGTCTTGCGTCACAAATCCAGGGGGATCCTGACTAGCTTACTAAGCTTTGCACCAACCTCACCTTACCTCCTTACAGAGTTGGCACAGGTGTGCCATTTCATCCCTGCCTCTGAGGAGCGAGACGTACGGGTTGTGGGTGTTTGTTTTCCCAGTGCCCAAGTTAGTGCAAAAACCCTGGCTCTCCAGCTGGAGCTGGAAACTGTGATATTTCAAACCTTTCATGCCTATCTGGTGCCAGCCGTGGGGCTTCATGGGCTGTGAACAACTTTTATAGGTTATAGGTTTGTGCCAAGTGACTCTCCGAGTCCTAATAGGAAAACTCAGCACAGCCTGTTTCCAACACCTACTGCTCAAGTATTTATGGTCAGAATTTTTATTTTCCACGTATGCTTTCCCTTTAATAGGAATGAAAATGGTCTTTAGCCAAACCACCGAAGTGAGAAATGCAAATCCCATTTGCTATTAATCCCAATGAGGTGTTAACTACAAAGTCCATTTAAGACTCTTTAGCGTTAATATTAAGGAAGACAAGTAGTAAAATAAATAGTTAATGGCTTGCAGCCAGCCGTTTGTGTGCTTTCAGTGACCACTCTATGCCAAAGATAATGATTGGAGCCCCTTTCAGTTGCTCTCAACTTCTCATGTGCACCAAGGGAGGAGAGTTTGGAAAAGTCACTATTTTAAAAGGACCGTAATGATGGCAGAACATTTCATTACTGTGTTAATGAGCACGGTTTGGAGTTGTGGGCAAGAGCAGAGTGTGTATTTTTGTGTTAGGGGAGAGGGCAAGGAGGGGAAGAGAAATGAGAGGAGGGAGAAGGAAACCCAACTTTTATTTGTTATCATAACTAGTTACTTGAGGGTGTTAACAGATCCTTTGGAGAAAGTTTTCCTTCATTACAGTTTTACAACCCATTAGGGAAATCACTCAGTTGTGCAGTATACAGAAGTGGGTCTCTGAAGGCCAGTGGTACCTTTGTTTTCCTTCCTTCCTCCTTCCCTCCCTTTTCTTTCTCTCTTCCCCCCCAAGATCTGATCATTAAATTGAACTGTGTAGAGTCCTTGAGACTTTTCTCTTTCTCATGGACCAAAGTCTCCCTCTTCAATGGTAAAGTTGCCAAAGGTCTGTCATCACATAGCTGTTTATGTTCTTCGTGTTGCAGAGATCTTATCTTTTCTTATCAGTTCCACTATGGACAAATTGTATAGCTATTTCTGTTTTAGTTGGTTTTTCTATTATGGTATGGTGTGACTCTATGCAGAACTGTTTATGCCGTGACTGGGCTGCAGAGCTGGGCCCTGTTTGCTGTCTCTTCTCTCCCCAAGTGCACTTTCTTTGTCCCCATGGTTTTAATGCCATCCACACTCAGATGTGTCCCAAAGCGAAATCTTCAGCCCTGATGTTTCTAGCTACCCGTGTCCCATGCCCAACCACCAACTCGACTGCTCCATTCGGGATATTATCACCACCTCAAATTTAATGTGTCCACGATGGAAACCTTGATTCACTTTGCCTACCACCACGGCCCCCCAAAGTTGCCTAAGCCATCTATGTATGACTCCTACCTTTCCCTCTTACCCCACAGCCAACCTGTACAAAGGTCTTGTAGGTTTTTTTCTCTAAAGTGTAATCTTTGAAAAAGCATAAATCATGTGTCAGTCCTCTGCTTAAAACTCTTCAATGGATTCCCACTGTACTTGGCATGGAATCCAGATCCTTACTGAGGTTCACGGGTAGCCTCGTGGCCTCTCCTTCTTCTCTATCCTCGTTTAAGATGCTGGTCACTGGCGCTTTGTCCAGCACACTGATCTCCTCAGCTTTCTTGCTGGCTCATTCTCAGCCTTCGGGGCTCAACTTAAATGATACCTCCCACTTGGAGCTCAGCAAGCATCTACTGAGTATAGAATAAACGGACTCCACCCCCCACCCTACACTGCTCTCCAGCCCTCCCACCCCGTGCACCCGCGTACTCTCATGGACGGCATCATCTGCCCATTCCACGTGGCTCCATATTTTGGCCTCATAATCATAATCCCAGACTTGGACTATATGAATTTATGATTTAAATGTTTACTCATGAAAATTTTCACAGAGCTCTAATCTTATGTTTTTTGTGTGACTGGAGTGAGGAATATATGATCATGAAAATGAGATGATAAAATGTCCTTTTGTAACAAAAGGTGTGAGAACCCCTGGAACTTTTGACAGAAAACATTCATTTTCTTTTCCCAATTTCTACTTTACTCATTTTTCTGTTTTAGTGTTTTATTTTCTTTTGTCTCACTCAGTATCTGTCTTATGCTTTGGTTTTCTTTCCTCTTTACCCTGCTTAGACTTTCTTCCTTTTTTCTTCCCTCCCTCCTTCCTTTTTTTCTTCTTTCTTTCTTCTATAAACATATTCTTTCTTTTTTTTATTTCTTGCTTTTATTTATGCCAGGCTTTAGTCGGGGAGCCTTCATCGCTCCCTATGCAACATCAGTTCTTTAGTCTTTGAAAAGACCATGGGAGATGCAGGTATTGGCAAAAGCCCTTTCTGAAACAGCTTTGTAAATGCAACCTGAGTGTCCTCCTCACTCCTACTTTGTTAGTTTTTGTCTGTGGTTGATCAGTTGGCTTGTGGATCTTAGAATTCTGAATATGAGGACAAGCCTTTCTATGCAGGCCTGTGTCAGGAACTGTGCTACATATCTTGATTCCATACTATTGAGGAAGAGAAGTATAGTGACCAAAAGCTTTGCATTTCTGATAAGTGCGTTAGAAGTGTCTCTCAGTTTGAGTGCTGTGTCAAAGAAATCACACTGGCTTTTCAACAACTCTCAAATGATCACTTAGAAAGCCCCGGAGAACATCCTGCTTTTGAATGAATTCTATTTCATTTAAGAGTCTTCCTGCTGCCCCTTTGTAAGGGGCCACAGTTTCTGCTCTTGGCATGTGGGATTAACTGAGGGCTACTTTGCTCTGATCCAGCTGCAGTTTGATGAAAGTTAAATTGGACAGTATTACTTTTCATTATGAGGAAACGCAGGCATTGTCCCTTAGACGTGATCAAAGGGAGGTGCAAACGACTTACTGAAATTACACGCTTACCTAGAAGGAGCCACTAGCCAGTGTTGATGTTGTGTGAACGTCATATTGCTGAAAGTAGCATGCTTGTCCTGTGGACTCACCTTAGGGGATTAGGTAACATCATTAGGAGTTACACGGTAATGTGTGACACAGTGTTACAAAGACTGATTTCTTTAATAGTTTACTAAGGGATTTTAGGGCCAAAATACTTAGTCTTGTTAAGCAAATAAAGCTAACTTTCAGGGTTGTCTCCAAGAACTTCAGAGACTTATGACAAGCTTGGGAATATAAACATTGCCTAAATATCACAGCTCACTTGGATTTCAAAAATAGTCAGATGAGTAAAATGTGCTTTTAGAGGTTCATATGGCTACCTCTAATTCAAGATGATTATTACCTTAATAATAGCATGTATTACTTATGTGACTTAGATTAGTTTCTCTACCAGACCAGTGGTTCTTCAACTGGGAGCACATATCAGAATTGCTTAGGGAGTCTTTTTCAAAAACATGCCTACCAGGGGCCCATCCCAGACCATTGATTCTGAATCACTTGTGTTGGAGCCTAGGAACACATACTTTGAAAAAGCTCCTGCAAGATTTTGAAGAGCTACTAGTTTCAACGATAGTTAAAAACTACTACTTTTTTTTTTTTTTTTTTGAGACAGAGTCTCACTGGCTAGAGTGAGTGCTGTGGCGTTAGCCTAGCTCACAGCAACTTCACACTCCTGGGCTCAAGCAATCCTCCTGCCTCAGCCTCCCGAGTAGCTGGGACTACAGGCATGCGCCACCATGCCCGGCTAATTTTTTCTGTATATTTTTAGTTGTCCAATTAATTTCTTTCTAATTTTAGTAGAGATGGGGTCTTGCTCTTGCTCAGTCCGGTTTCGAACTCCTGAGCTCAAACAATCCGCCCGCCTTGGCCTCCCAGAGAGCTAGGATTACAGGCGTGAGCCACCAAGCCCGGCCAAGAACTATTGCTTTTGACTGAAAGTTTAGAGTGGCAGAAACCAAGGGTGACTTATCTTTGTAACCTTAGAATCTACTATGGTGTCTAGTTTGTAGATTTGAGCTTGGTAAGTGTTCATTGAGGAAAATATTAACAGAAGGAAATTATCTAGAAAACTGTACCTTGTATATTATTTAATAAGACACTTTTATTTGTCTTATTGCCAGCTAAGTACATTTAATAGTTTAATAGAATTTAAAAAATAACCTTTAGAAGTAAGCTTTGTCTATAAAATTTTAGACCATTATGTAGTCTAAATATTTAGTGAAAAGACAGATGATATAAATCTTAAAAAGAATTTAATTGAAACTAGAGCAAAGGTATGAAAAGTACTTTTATGATGACTGATATCTGATTTTGTCTCATTATCTTATGTGTAAAAATGTCACTTGGAACAAGAGCTGGTAGCATTCCACTCTTCTGAGAGACTTGATTTCTCTATCAAAGGTAATCACAAGTTGATAAGCAATTATTTTTTAGTAACCTGGAATCTGTTTCAAATTGTTACCGTTCTTCAAAATGGACACTTGGATGATCAGACATTCTGGAAACTCCTCTTTCAGAGTTATATTTGCTGCTCTGGCCATAAATGTACTTGTGTATTGACTTCCTACTCACCACTTCTCTAAGACTTGTTCCTTGCCATCAAAGAAGCTTCAGTGAAGAAGGTATGATAAGAAACCATCCAAAACATAAAATAATCAGGGACTGGTACATGATGTTATAGACTTGAGCACAGATAGACATAGTATAGCCCAGAGTGGGCTGGAATGTGGAGGAAAACCTCATGAGTAAGATAAGACTTGAGCTGGATCTCTGTTGCTATAAGATTGGGAGGAGGAGGAATATTCCAGACAAAAGGGGCATTGTGGAAGAGTTTACAGAGTTGGGGTGAGCAGGCTGTGTAAAGTCAGGTGGGAGAGCTGTAAGGCGTCTATGTAGTGTAGGGCCATGACAAAGGGAGTAGAAAGCTCCACAAAAGAGGCACTTTTGCCTAATCCATCCATTTCTTTCCTTTTCAAAGCTTATTTACAAGAAATTTTTCAATAGGAAATCTTAGGAAGAAAACAACTAGTTCTCTATGGACGTAAAATACCACTCTGTGTCAGCCCTGTGGTACCTGTCTTTACTCGGACAAGAGACATTTGTCAAGAGATGAGATGGCTGACCAGAGACACCAGCGGCCAGATCATCTCAGAAAGAAGGAAAAGTTTGAGAGACTGCAGAATATACATTCTTCTCATCAGCATGTGGGACATTTTCCAGGACAAATCATGTTAGGCCACAAAACAAGTCTCAGAAAATTAAGAAAAATCAAAATCATACCGTGTAGCTGCTCAGATCATGGTAGAATAAAACTAGAAATCAATTCCAAGAATAATTCTTAAAACTATGCGAATATATGGAAATTAAACAACCTGCTGCTGAGTGATCCTTGGGTCAATGATGAATTCAAGATGGAAATCAAAAGATTTTTCAAATTGAACAACAAAGATGATAGAAGCTTCCAAAATCTCTGATATACAATAAAAGCAGTACTAAGAGGGAAGTTTATAGCCTTAAATGCCTATGTCACAAAAGAAGAAAGATCACAAATTAACAAATTAATGTCACACCTCAAGGAACTAGAAAAAAAGAAGAACCAAATCCAGAGCTATCAGAAGAAAAGAAATAACAAAGCTCAGAAATAACAAAGAACAGAACTAAACAAAATCGAAACCAATAAAACAATACAAAGGATCAACAAAACAAAAAATTCTTTGAAAAGATAAACAAAATTGATAAAGCACTAGCTAGATTAACCAGAAATAGAAGAGAAAGGACTCAAATAAATTCAATCAGAAATAAAAAAAGGAGGCATTACAGTTGATACCACAAAAATACAAAATATCCATGATTACTATGAAAACCTCTGTGCAAACTAGAACATCTAGAGGAATTAGATAAATTTTTGGAAATACACAACCTTCCAAGTTTGAATCAGGAAGAAATAGAAATCCAGAATAGACCAATAATGGGTAGCAAGATTGGAAAAGTAACAAAAAAATCTCCCAACAAAGAAAAGCCCCAGACTACGGGGTTTGTAGCCAAATTCCACTAGACCTACAAAAAGCTGGAACCTATCCTACTGATTGAGAAGGAGGGAATCCTCCCTAACTCATTCTACAAAGCCAGTATTACTTAGAAACCAAATCCATGAAAGGACACAACTAAAAAAGAAAACTACAGATCAACATCCCTCAGATGCAAAACTTCTCAACAAAATACTAGCAAACTGAATCCAACAGCATATCAAAAAGATAATTATCTTTACCATAATCAAGTGGGTTTCATCGTAGGGATGGTTCAACATATGCAAATCAATAAATGTGATTCACCACATAAACAGAATTAAAAACAAAAACCATGTTCATTTCAATAAATGCAGAAAAAGCATATGATAAAATCCAGATCCCTTCATGATAAATACCCTCAAGATAAAAAGAACATAGCTACATAACATAAAAACCGTATATGAAAAATCCACAGCCAACATCATACTGAATGGGGAAAAGTTGAAAGTATTCCCCCTAAAAACCAGAACAAGACAAGTATGTTCACTGGCACCACTTCTATTTAACATAGTGCTGGAAGTCCTAGCCAGAGCAACCAGGCAAGAGAAAGAAATATAGGGCATCCAAATCGGGAACAAGATCAAACTATTACTGTTTGCTGATGATATGATCTTTATCTAGAAAACCCTAAAGACTCTACCAAAAGACTCCTAGAATTGATAAATAAATTCAGTAAAGTCTCAGGTTACAAAATTGATGTACACAAATAAGTAGCATTCCCATATTCTAATAGCAGTCAAGCTAAAAGTCAAATCAAGAACTCAATGCCATTTACAATAGCTACAAAGAAAAGAAAATGTCTAGGAATATACTTAATCTAGGAAGTGAAAGATCTCTACAAGAACTACCAAACACTGATGAAAAAAACATAGATGACACAGTAGAAGAGCATCCCATGCTCTTAAATTGGAAGCATCAGCATTGATAAAATGTCCATACTGCTCAAAGTGATTTACAGATTCAATGTAATTCCCATGAAAATGTCAAAGGTATTTTTCATAGATCTAGAAAAAATATCCTAAACTTCATATAGAACCAAAAAAGAACCCAAATAGCCAAAGCAATCCTCAGCAAAAAGAATAAATCTGGAGGCATCACAATCCTTGACTTCAAATTATACTACAAGGCAATAGTAACCAAAACAGCATGATACTAGTATAAAGGTAGACACATAGACCAATGGAACAGAATAGAGAACACAGAAATAAATCCATATAGCTACAACCAACTGATTTTTGACAAAGCAGACAAAAACATATGCTGGGCAAAGGACACACTATTCAATAAATGGGGTTGGGAAAATTGGAGATCCACATGCAGAAGAATGAAACTGAATCCCTATCTCACCATATACAAAAATTAACTCGAGATGGATTGAAGACTTAAATGTAAGATCTGAAACCATAAAAATTCTAGAAGAAAACATAGGAAAATCTCTTCTGGGCATTGGCCTAGGCAAAGAACTTATAACAAGATCCCCACAGCAAATACGCAATAACGAGAATAAATAAATGAGACTTAATTAAACTAAAAAGTTTCTGCACAACAAAGGAAATAATCAACATAGTAAATAGACAGCCTATAGAGTGAGAAAAAATATTTGCAACCAATTCATCTGACAAAGGGCTAATATCCAGAATCTACAAAGAACTCAAACAAATCAGTAAGGAAAAACCAAATAACCCCATCAAAAAGTAGGCAAAAATGATGAACAGATTTTTCTATAAAGAATAAAGACAAATAGCCAACAAATATGAAAAAATGCTCAACATCACTAATCATCAAGGAAATGCCAATTAAAACCACAGTGAGATACCACCTTATTCCTATCAGAATGGCCATTATGAAAAAGTAAAAAAAAAAAAAAATAGATGTTGGCACAGATGTGGTGAAAAGGAATGCTTATATGCTATTTATGGGAATGTAAATTAGTACAACATCTATGAAAAAGAGTATGGAGATTCCTCAAAGAACTAAAAGTAGACCTACCATTCGATCTAGCAATCCCACTACTGGCTATCTAGCCAAATGAAAAGAAGTCATTTTATAAAAGAGACATCTGCACCCAAATGTTTATCACAACATAATTCATAATTGCAAAGATATGGAATCAACCTAAGTGTCCATTGGCTGATAAGTGGGTAAAGATAATGTGATATATATATATATACCATGGAGTATTACTCAGCCATAAAAAGGAATGAAATGCTGACTTTTGCCACAACTTGGATGGAACTGGAAACCATTATCTTAAGTGAAATATCTAAGGAATGGAAAAAGAAATACCACATGTTCTCACTTGCAAATGGGAGCTAAATGATGGGTATATATGGTCATAAAGTGGTATAATGAATATTGAAAGCTAAGAAGGGGGATGAGGGATAAAAATCTACTTATTGAGTGCAATGTACACTGTTCTGGTGATGGGTGCACTAAAAGCCCTGACTTCAGCATTATACAATTCATATATGTAACAGGAACCACTTGTACCCCCTAATCTATTGAAATAAAAAGTAAATAAATAAATTAGAAATTTCATTACACAGTACTTAATATGCATAATGAAATAACTGTGGAAATGATTATAAGGCTTCTTTGTACATAAGATTTAATAAATGTTTTGCCGTATTTGATTTATATATTATTAATGAAGAAATAAAGTATTATATGTACAGCTAGAAACTCCCTCCCTGCCCACCCCTATTTCCTTCCCTCTTTCTCTTGAGGTTGATGTGTTTCTTTCCATACATTGTTATATACTTTTACTGAGTATATATGTATGTATAACAGTGCTTATTAAGGCTTTGTAGCTTTTAATACTTATATAAATGTAAAGTTGAAAAAAAAAGCAAGTTGCAAAAAAAATTGTATATTCTGACAGCTCATCATTGGCTGGTTTTATGCATTATAAATTTAATTTCCAAGCTTGTGTCTTATCTGCTATCTTTGTTTATGATGGTTATTTATATATAATTTAAATAAAGTAAAATTGACTAATCTATCTTTATGGGTTATTAATGTATACCCTCTTTAAGAAATACCTTATCCAAAGGTCAGTGAAATAGCCCCCTATATTTTCCATTTGGAGTTTTAAAGTTTTTTAGTTCACATTTTAATTTTTAAGCCATCTAGATTTATTTTTGTGTATGGTGTAAGGTAGGGATCCAAATACAGTTTTTCCTGATAACGGAAGTCATTTCAGTTGCCCTGGAATCAATTGTTTTCGCTTCTGTCTTTCCCCTACTGATTCCTGGTACCACCTTGGTCCTAAAATTCTTTTGTTGTAAAAATATCTGTGGATATGGCTTCATGATATTGAGACTTTTTCACTTGATCTTACTTTTAAACAGAACTGAAAAATTGTATTGAACATTCTGTCACATTCAGACATTTGAATATTTTGTTCTAAAATTAAAAATTAGACATAAATGAATACTATTAGAAAAAAGCTCAGTTAGTGAAATAATTTAATCATTTATACAAAAATACTTATAGTATCTATTTCTCCATTCCAGTTAGAGACTCTATTCATCAGTTTATTCCACATTTGTTTGCCAACCTATTTTGTACTAACGGCTGCACTGGACATAAAGACCATTCAATGACAAATGTGACATGTCAATGATATTGCAATCCATATTTAACTGTGACTAGTCCTGTCGTATTAGATGGCTAGAACCACATGACTTGCATTGATACCATGCAGTCAGAGTGGTGATCAAGTAAGAAAGTCATTAATAAACCCAGTGTAGAATGCGTGCCTGTGTTGCACACCCACCTGTGATGGGACTGAGAGCTGCTAGGGCAAGCAGATAACTGGGTGGGGCCTCTGGGGATCCCCAGCACTTGTACTATCCAAAGTAGCCAGGAGGAGGAAGAGTTGGGTGATGCAGGCAAGTTGCTCCCTGGGAGAAGACTGGGGTTCCAAAGCAGAGATCGAATTCTTAGATGCGAGCACAGGGATGGAATTGGAAGACATGGCGGCCCTCAGAGGGCAAGGGCAGGAGCAAAGCCAGAGGACCTGAGGTGATGACTCAGGTGCCTGGCGCTGCTTTTCCTTGGTCTTAGGGGTTCCCCTCGAGGTTTGGGAAGCCCAGAGGTCTGAATGGACAGTAGCCATGTGCTTTATTCCTTTGCCGTAGTGCATTTTGTTTTGTTTGTCAGATTTGAATGCTGCCTCAACTAAATTCGTGGTCTCGTGGAAAGACTGTTGGGAAAGCTTCACTTTACATTTCCTATTGTCCCATTTTCTTTCAGGTTTTGTGAATGATTCTGTTACTAAATCTATTGTGGCTTTGCGCTTAACTCTGGTGGTGAAGGCCAGCAACTGTGTGCCGGGGGAGAGCCACGCAAGTGACTTGGAATGTTCTGGAAAAGGAAAATGCACCACGAAGCCATCAGAGGTAAGGGGATGCCGGTAGCTTGTAAATATCTACACTTACATAAATAAATACATAAGTAAGTGTGTGTTCTCTCCCCTTTCATCTTGGCCGTATATATCAACATATGTGTCAAACTAAGTTGACACATAGAATTAACTATCACAAGATTCTATCTGTTCTTCTAATTCTTGTTGCCTCTTTCTACCCAATTAAATCCTTTGCCCAGAGAATTAAGGCAGTAATTTTAAGATTTTAGTGGTGGTTGGACTTAGAACATGGGTAGTTAGAAACATCGGGGCTCAAGGTTTCACTTCGGGACCCATCTGAATATGATGGCATTAAAACCACTGGGACAGGAAAAGTGTCCTATGTACATACAGAGAGGATGAAAGGGGAGAGAACAAGTGCATTTGCTGAAAAAGCGCTCAAATTTCTGGTTTCATTGAGATGTTAGTATGTGACATGTTGATATATATAAATCTCCATATAATTTTTAAGGTAATTGTAATAAATTTGTGCAGTGATAGATTTTCTTGCTTTGGTCTGAAGTAGAGATTCTGTAAGAAGAAATAGTTAAATTTGATAATAAGATCAAAAGAAACGGAAGGAAGAAAGGTAAGCATAGTCATTTACTTACCCATTCTGGGGACTGTTGCCTGCTATGTGGTCATTCCCGCCTTAGGCTTCGCATTTCTCTGGCCGCAATAACAGGGTCACAGAAGTCAGAGAAGACTTTGCTCCCTGTGGAGCCAGCATCATAAACACTCTGGAAGACCTGAGCCCTGTTCCCCTTGTCCCTTAGCAGCTGTGGTGGCGTGGCCATGTGGCAAGGGCCCAAGTGTAGCTTCCTCCTTGGCCTCCTGTTTTCCGAGTAATGACAGGAGTCTAGGAGTCAGGTGAACAGAGGATCGCAGCAGTCACTGAGGCCATCTCCGTCAGTACAGGGCTCCCTTGAAACATTTTTACAGATGGACCCCCGGCTCTACCTGAAGCTCCCTGAGGAGGAGACCTCACACCTTACAAGGGGGCCTGCTATCAGGGGACATTCATTGTTCTCACCACTGATTGCTTCTGTCTCCAACACGCTTTCCTTAGTTTTCTTCTCTCCAGTTACACACATGTTTTTGTTGGAATTAATGTTAAGTAAAGTGGGTCCCCTAAGCCCGAAAAGAGTGTGATTTGTTTTAGACCGATTTTAAGGGTAGCACAGCTAAATTTTCTTGGGCAACGCCTCCTTGGGGGAATGTTAGCACATGCGGTGCTAGTGGTGTGAACTTTGACCAGGGAAAGGAATGCGGCTGACGAAAGGAATGTTGGAAGCCATGTTCAAATGCTGCCCTTGTCATCTTGGAAAACACGTGACTTTCTGTCTTAGGTGTAATATTGCGGTTGATTAAATGCACCATTTTCCTGTAAGATATTCCCTGGAGGGAGCAGACTGTGGTCAGGAACCCAAGAGAGTAGTGGAAATAATAGTTTCGGCATGAATGCGAACCAAAGCCAAAACTGTATCCCTGCTTCTGGGGGCGAGGAGAGTGACTGGAGTGAAGCCCGGAGGTGGAGCCTGAGGAGGTTCCTTTTACAGAGCTGAGCCCACCCGTTAGATCCTGTGGTTTTCTGTCCACGCCAATTTGGACCAGTCTGCTCTCCTTCCTGAGGGAACCCTCATTTATCAATGCATTTTACAGAAAAAAAAATGTAAAGGATACTGAGTGTTCTCCTGTGACAGCCAAGGCTTGGAAGGGGTAGAATAACTGGAGACAGGATGAGGACACCATGGAGAGCTTATCTGATAAGAAGGTTCCAGAAGAGATGAAGGGTGAGAGACCAGAAAAGCACAGGCCTTCTGGGTGACCCCACAGCGGGGAGGCGCAGACCCTCCCCAGTGCATTCTCACCATTCCCAGCGAACAATTTTAAGGTCTGATTAGCTCTGAAAAAGATAATATTGGCAAAAGGGAAGTGTCTTAAATGAGCAACAGAGGGCTGTGCTCCGAATGCTTGTCTGACGGAGATTCATTGTGAGCCTTCTGTTATTACGGATGACCCTTCCGGGGAAACCTTGAACCTGTAAGGTGGTCGCCATGTTGGCTTCATGCGTGTTGTGGGCATAAGACCAGGACTTGAGGCTCCTCTGCGGGAGAGCTGTGGCCGGGGGGCTCTGCCTGGAGACTTAGGTTGGACTCATTGCAAAGACAATAGAGGGATTTAGCACCTTGCAGGTAACTTGGCAAACCTTGTCAATGTGAAAAAACAACTCAGAAGCCTTGGCGGAGAATCCATACTAATTTTAGCAGATCGTTTCAGAGGAAGCTCATCTTTATCAGGGGTACCAATTTCTCCAAAGAGCTTCTAGTGCCTGTGAGGTAACACCTCCTCCTTCCTACCTCTCAGCTCGCTACTGAGACCATCGTTTGTACAATGTAGAGCCTCTGCTGCTGTTGATTCTACTTTTACTTTCAGTACATTGAAGGGAGAGGTGGCCAGTAATGTTGTTTGATGACCTGTTGGTGCCTCTAAGCAAATCATGAGGCAGAAATGACCATCTCCAGTCCAAGACCCCTCACCTTGGGTCTCACTGTTATCTTGGAGAGAAATGTCTGGGGGGACTTGACCTTACCATGAGAGGAGCAGGGGACTACAAGGGTGGTTGATCTTTTTTGTGTCTACTTGAGGTTCCCGTGACTCTTTGGGATTGTCGCTTGGCTTTTTCAGCATATTAGGAATAGTTCGCTGGCAATAAAAGACTGTTGTCTTCATGTTTCTTTCTTTTTACTGTTTCCTAAAGTTAGAAGTTATATATATCCATCCTTCCACCCAATGTAAGAATCCATTCCATAGCACAAAACAAATAGAACTATATTTTGTGATTTAATTTTATTGTTTCTAATCATTGTTATATCTTTTTATTAGATCATCCATCAAAATAAAAGCAATTCTGTTATTTCCACACCACTCTTATTTGGTAATGGAACTCATTTCTTTTCTGTCAGATGTGCTTTGGCTGGGCATATTTCACAATTCCAAGTGATGGGTGGTTCATGATGAAGCTCAAACTTGCTGTTCTCGAGATCGCACCATTCCGGGAGCGTCTGTATAAATGTTGATGTTAACACTGGAAGGAGCTGTCTATTTTTGAAAACCGCCTCTGTCATAAGAGTTAATTCTGATCTTTCCTTCTCCTTATAAAAAAAACCCTAAACTGTTGCCCACTATTTCTCTTTGACCTTCGTCACTAAGGTTGTTAGGCTACTAGCTGTTGCCTATTTGGTGATTAATTCCTTAATTATCTTATGGGTAAATGTCAGGGAATCCACATGGGGCTCATTGTTGGCTTGGGCCATAAGCATTCTTTAGAGCCAAAGTAGATTCTGTGGACATTGTCCCTCAAGATCAAGAGATTTGTATTAGTGGGGTTTGCCAGAGAAAACGGAACCAATGGGATGGGATGGGTGTGTACACACACACATACACACACATATATACACATATTCTCTCTCTCTGTTTGTTTTAAGGAACTGGCTCATGTAATTGTGGGGTCTTGGTGAGTCCAAAATCTGCTGGGGGAGGCCTGCAGACTAGACACTTAGAAAAGAGTTACAGTTCTAGTCCAAAGGCTGTCTGTGGGCAGAATCCCTCTCGCCTGGGGGAGGGTCAGCCTTTTGTTCTCTTCAGGTCTTCAACTGATTGGACAAGGCCCACCCACTCACAATCTACTGATTTAGATGAAAATTTCATCCAAAAACACCCTCACAAAAACATCCAGGATAATATTTGACCAAATGTCTGGTCACTGTGGCCCAGACAAGTTGATATGTAAAATTAACCATCATGAGATTCTCTCTTCTTCTAATTCTCTGTTGCCTCCTTTCTACCCGATTCAATCCCTTGCCCACGAAGTTAAGGGAGTATCAGAATTTTGACTTGCCTAAGAACTGCCTGAGGCCCTTAGTAAAAAGTCCCATTCCAGACCCCATCACTCAGACTCTGATGCCTTTTTTTGGGCAGCTGGGAGATTCTGATGCAAAAGTAGATTGTACACAATTCTGGAAACAGGCCTCAGAAAAGTGCTTATCATCTCCCCATTCTTGCTAACTGTCTAAAGCAAATACACAATATCTTTTTATTTAAGGATTGCACTGTTAATCATTTCAAGGCCACATGGAGTTAATAATAAAAGATAAATGCTGAGTGGTGATGTAATGGTTCAATAAATATCCCACAGTTTTCCCGTTTGCTGGCTTTGGTCTATACTGGTAGGTAAAGGGGATCAGGCCTCCATTCCTCGAAGTTTCCCAGAAATCTCTCTAGCTCTTGCCTTAGGAATCCATCACCCTTAGGCTAATCCGATTGGGTACCAGAGCTGACTACGGAGACTTTGCTTTGAGAGAGAATTGAACTGGCATCATCCTCAGGCCCTTCTAGACCCCAGGCGTGGGCCTGTACCTGAGAAGCACTTCCGTGTCTGGCCCCCGAAGAGTCCTAACCTTCTGTTACCTCTCTCCCTACCCTTGGAAGTTAAAGGCTTGAGCTCTAGGAAGTCTGACTCTTCCTACCTATGACTGAGTTCTTTCAGTTGGGTTTGGTTTATTGGAAATAAATCACTGACCTGAACCAGTTGCTTTATCCATTGCTTGATAACACTCTGTCCCATGTGGCCTAGGTGGGAGAACTATCCTTCCAGGACCCTGTCTGCCTTATATCAGCTCCCCTCTCTCTATTTTTCCCTGTTACAAAAATGTACACCTCTTTGTTGGGGCTCCTGGTAAACTCTTGTGCCTTGGGTGGGTTTCAGAGCTCACTGGCAGAGCAGAATGACACGTGCACCACAGCTGACGCTGGAGCAGCCTCGCCAGCACCCGACCCAGCCCTCCCACAGCCCCTGCACCCCGAGTCCACGCTCGGATCTCTGTGGTTTTGTTCATGCTGCTCTCCGTCTGGAGCAAGTACCTGCCTCACCACCCTGCTCCCCCTGCCCTTTGCCCCCTGCCCTCCCACCTCCTGGCTATTTTTCAGGATCAGCTCAAAATCTTTCTGCTTCCAGAACCTGTTCCTGATCCCCCAGTGCAAAGTAGCTCCCTCCTCTCAAGTCCTGTAGAATTTTTCTTCTCTTACAAGACCTGTGACTTTGGATTTAAGCTCATATTTCTTTATGTCCATTATTCTTTGCGTTCACTTCATTGCGGAGTTATTGCTTGGGTGGGCTGCAGGGAGCGGTGCTACATGAGTAGCTAATGGATTGGAGCGCAGGGTGATGAGTGCAGGAGAGGCTGGAAAAGTGAGTTCTGGAGGCCCAGAGAAACGCCCGACTCAGATGAGAGGTCGCAGAGAGTCTCCAGTGGTGAGCCCTTCGTCACTGGCATCTGTGTCTGGTTCATTCTGTGTCTGTCGTAATGACTAGCGTGGTGCTTTCCGTATAGTAGAGGCTCAAAACCTGCCTATGAACTGAATGAGAAAAATAAATAAGAGGACACAAATATAATAGGAAATCAATTCTCTGAGTTCTGAGTTAGATTTGTAATTTGGGTCCTGTACTTGATAAAAATGGGAGCATGGAAAGTAAATGGTGAATTTAGTTTTACAAAATAATGAGTTGGAAAATACGCTCTGATCTAAGTAAGGCTGCTTCACAGAAAGTGTGACCCAGAAAGTTGCAGTACCCCCCTAGGAACACTTTCAGCAGCATCACCAATCCTTTGCCCATCATTTCAGAAAGAAGTAGGTCAGAGTAATTTGAACCCGTGGATCTTTGATGCTGTCCTCCTGTCGGGTTGAGATCATCGGTGAACCCTTTCTAGGTTAGGTAGTGGCGATGTGCAGAAGGGCAGGGAAAGATGTCATCTTCATTCATCCCTCACTTCTCCAAGAGCTAATTCTTCCACATCATTAGTGCAAACACAAAGGGCCTCACGGGACCTTGGAAAGGCACTGTGACCTGGTCGGCTTGTATGAAAGGAACAAGATGGGAGGGTAGACAAGGGAGGCCATGAGAATCAGAGGAAAGGCCTTCACTGCATCCTTTTCAGCATCCGAACAGCAGCTGGCAGTCAGGACGTCAAACATGGGGTTGCCTTTCAATAGTTCTGTTCAGGGTGTCATGGGGTTAAGTCCCCACGGCTCTGCCAGCACTCTAGAGAAATTTCTCCTTTAAGTGAGGAATGAAACACAGCGAGAGAGGGCGCAGAGTGGAATAGTGTGTGGGAAATACTTGATGACCCAGTGGCAAGTGGCATTACAGAGCAAAAAGACAAATTTATTCTAAGAAATTATTCTTCTAAGAAGAGAGGAAAACCCTTTCTCTTGACCAAATAAATGGATTTAAAACAATGTTCCTTAAAAACTTTTGAGCCAGAGAATAGAGATACTTTAAACTTAATGCCAAAGTGAAGATGTCTGAGATATATTTATTTGTTGATAGAAGAAGGGTGATCTCTTCTACAGATTTGACTTGCAGAAACTGCTTTGTGGACCTGCGAGAGATAAGGTGCTTTTATGAATAATAAAAAACGCAGTAATAATTATTAGAAGCACATTAACCACAGAGATCATAAAAGTAAGTGCAACCCAGCTGTTGCATTTTTAATGGGTAAAGCATTGGCCTGTCTAGAATTCACTGACATGTGTTTAAATTATCATTCTCGGAACTAATGTAATTAAAAAGCTATCGCTGCCTTTTATGTTATAGAACAGAAGGATGATCATATCGTTGCCTGCACAAAAAATACAACAATTTATTTGAATCATTTATTGTAAATAAAAGAATTCTAAAGTTACATCCCAAAGGACAGACATTTCGTCACGTTTCTGTTCAGCATCGGTATTTTCCGGGGAGTTGAGTGTGTCTCCCGTGCTAACTGCTGCACAGGTGCTGTGCAACGTTAGTGAACTGTCAGATGCATTAGGGTAAGGATTCGGTCGTTGGTGACATTTTCAGGGTCATAGAATTTAGAGTGGAAAGTGATTTTAGAGGCCTCTCCACCTATTTTATTTTAAACACCAGGAAATCAAGGTCTTCAGAGAGATTTAAGCCATTTGCCCAAGGCACGAGAGCTAATTCATGGTAGAGGCAGGACAAGAATGAAGGGAGATTTCTGGACTTTTCTGTTCGGCAGTTCCTCTTGCTGGAGCAACATGCCTCTAAGTCCGTCTACCCCCCTTAGTAGTGTCCTCCGTTAGGACATTCAGGATTGTAGCAGCCTCCGTAGCCCATTCAGTGTCCTCGTGTAAAGTATTACTGTTCACTACAAGGAACATCGGGCATGGGGTGGAAACGGGATTTTTTAGGGAGAGGGCGGTTTGAACTTACGGCATCTTAGTGCCGTGTTTCTCACACTTTAATGTGCACACAAATCATATGGGGATCTTGTTAAAACGCAGAACTTGTCTCTGAGGGTCTGGGGATGGGACCTGAGAGGAGACGCAGGTGATGCTGACGTTGCTGGCTGCCCACATCGGGCCACTGAAGTGCATTAAAGGCACCGTTCGAGTGACCTCTCAGAGACCTGGAAGAGTCCGCAACCGCCCTTCCATGATACTCTTTGGCATATATTGTACTGGGGGGACTAAACTCCCTGGGTTTTTCTTTCTCTAGAGCACAGCTTGAAAAAACGGCGGTGCAGGTGAAATCAGTAATTCGGGGAAAGAGAATTCCTGCAGATGTAGCGCGCGGCCTCTTTATACGCGGCCCGCAGGAACCGTTTGCGTGCAGCTCCTGATTTTCCACTGTGTTGGCCACAACCCTAAGTCTTTACGGAGAGGACAGAGACTCATTTCAGAACTGTATTGGGGACAGATCACTACAATTCTTAGATTTTAATTCGTAACTTTTAAGATACAGAAATAGGCTCTGACTAGACTGTTATGCCCGAGAGAAGAAAACCATTGCTTTGGAGTGTGGCGGGTGTGCTTTCCTTGTTGTCTCTCTCCCTGAAATACTGATCTCTTTGTACTCTCCTCAGTCTGTAAGTCAGCGCGCCCTGTGCAAGCCGCTGGGGATACGGTGGCTAACGCGCTGCGCCGGGGAGGGCGTTCCGAGGGACGCTGTCGTCACTCCTCTTTAGGGCCTAAGAACCGCCGGCACTGCTGGCTCCCAAAGAAGGGGTCTGTTCCGCTTATCACCTTGGAGGATTCATTTATTTTTTCACATTTCATTCTCTCTTCCAGTGTTCTGTGAGCACCTCTTCTATGTTGGGCACAAGTTGCATCGTCACCAAACCAGGGGGGAGGCACACAGATGTGGTCCCTGCTCTCCTGGCGTTGTCTGCTAATGCATCTTTAATGGCAGGCAGAGTTGGTGGGTTTCTTCATGGTGGTAGTTGAGATCTCCTGGGCCTCAGGACCGAAACTAGCTCCCTCCCTGGCCTCCCACAGTGCTCTGATCTTCAGAATTTGACCCATTTTCTGTGTACTGAGTTCCAAACGCATCAAAGTTTTGCCCGTTGGATACCGTGTTAGTAATTTTATTGTAAAAAATGTTTGGTTTCATCTAGCATAATGGTTTTGAGACATTTTGGCTTCAGGATCCCTTTATATTCTTAGAAATGATTGAGGACCCCAAAGAGCTTTCATTGATTGGGTTATATCTATTGATAATTATTGCATTAAATTAAAACTGAGGAATTAACAAACATTAATTCATTTAATTAACAAACACATCACATGTTAACATAAATAACACATTTTAAATCAAAAATAACTATTTTCCAAAACAAAAAAAAATTAGTAAGAAGAGTGGCGTTGTTGTCATTTTTACAAATTTCTTTAATCTCCTGCTTAGAAGAAGACAGCTGGATTTTTACATTTGCTTTTACATTCAATCTGTTGCAATATGTTGTTTTGGTTGAAGTCTAAGAAGAAAATTCAGCCTCACACAGATATTTAGTTGGAAAAGGGAGAAATGTTTTAATAGTCTTTTCAGATAATTGTAGATATTCTTGAAAATACTTCAAAACTTGACAAGTGGTAGATTCTTAAAGGTTAATTGAATGTGGAATCTGAAACTGTATCAGTAAACTTTTGTACTTTGTTACATTGCAATCTATTGGTGTGTCTTGTGTTTTGGATCTTTTACCCATGAATGGGTTTTGTAACATCATGCATCAGTCATTTGGAAAATATTGGATCCCTGAGTTATATAGAGCTTCCAAATGTTGACACATTTCATTATACAATATCAAAAAATCACATCTGTGATTAATATCACCATCACTCTCATCAGAAATATCTTTAAGTATTGGGAATCTGTCAAGCTTATAGCAGAAAATAAAAGTTTTCCAAAATTCTAATTTGTTCTCGAAAGCTCAGATTTTATCTCTGACAACAAAAACTGTTGGTTATTTTCCTTGAAGTGACAGGCTCACTTCGTTCATTTCAGAGAAAATGTCTGCCAGATAGCGAAGTCTGAATAACTGTAGCTTGTCTTTCAGCCATTCTTTTAAGGAGAAGTGGTGTTCCATGAGAAACAGGCTGCTTCAGGTCCGGACAAGCAATCGCCCAACTGTGTTTCCTTGAGGCAACCGCTGAGCTTCCGTGTGCAGCAGAAGTGCTTTGTGCGCATGTCCCATCAAGATGAGCACTCAGGGGTTGAGAGTTCATGAAATTTTAATTTTTACTGCTTCTTCAAGGACATTGTCAGTGAAGCTGGCGTTTCTTCCTTCTGCAAATGCCTGATGGTGGTGAAGATCCAGAGGCTACTTGAAATCACTGCTTTGTTTTGCACCAAGGCATCAGCAGTTTCTCACCATTGTTTGTGCATCTTTAGTGCCAATGTCAACAGAATGAAAAAGCCATATCATGTCTTAATATTATGACAAAATAGTTTTGGCCTCATGGGCCCCCTGCCTGGGACCTCCCAGAAGTCTGGAAACCGCATTTAGAGAACCTCTGCCCTGGTCCAGGCTTTGTCTCTAATCCTGTTCTCTGGACCTCTGTTTTTATGTTCTATACTTTTAACCTATTATTATAAGCATCCCAAGTTTAGTTTTAGATAATCCAGTTTTTTCTCTCTTTGACCTTGGAAACCACTTTGTAGCTTTTGTCTCTCCTCTATGGTAATTCTTTGAATGGCTTCTTTGTAACAGCTCTGGGTCAATTTGCTAAAAGCTGATTGGAAAGTTCTCCCTCTTTGTCTGCTCCTCAGCACACCCCCTTGCTGGCCCCAGGATCTGCAGCCCAGTCTCCCCTACTATACCCAAGGCACCTTCTCCCCTTCCTTCTCTTCCAGCAGCCCTCAGGGGGCCAGATCAGAAACAAACTGAACAATCCCTAAAATCCTATTAAAAAGATAAAATGAAAGCTTGCCAATTAAAATTATGGAAATCTTCTAAGGTTTTTAAAACCACCCTTTCTGTTAAACATTGTTGCAAGCTTTTGTCAACTGAAAAAGAGTCACCAAGTCTAAAAATTTAGAAAGGAGACTTTATTTTATAAAGGATTACAACCTGTAGGCTGGTCATCCTGACCGGCTGGGAAGCATAGCCTTGGCAGAAGCAGAGAGACAAGCACTTCAGGGGTGGGGTTGTTCTCATGGACCCCCCCAACAGGGTCTCAGAGACCCCTCAGAAGTCTAGAAATTGCATTTCGAGAACTGAATTTATGCTGAACAGGGTGGCCAAGTATACATACTCAACAGGTTACAGGAGGAGTTATGAATATTCGTGAAGGAGACCCATGTGCATGCGTATGACGTTTACATGTATGTAACATACATCCTATGATCAATTTGAGGTAGAGATTATATGTTTAAACGCATTATAATTAGGTCCTATATTTAAAAATGTAAAATACAAAGTCCATGAACTGTGTTTTCTCCGGCCAGAACCAGTCCTTGGCCAGCAGTCATTTATTAAGAAGAAACTCTTTGTGTTCTGAAATAGCTATCGTGTTGGAACCGTAAAAACAGGAGGAGGGCCCTAGGGGTTGGATGAAGTAAGTGGAGGGGTCTTCTGGCCTTTTGTTCCCTCCAGCTGGTCTTTACTAAAATCTAGTGATGATTAATGAGGGAGAGTTGAAAGCAAATGGGATGTGACTATTCTCCCATCTTGCCATGCCTGGGAAATCAAAATTTTGGGGTTTTTAGCCAAAGGAGGGTCCATTGTTCTGTTGGAGGGGTTTAGGACTTTTATTTCAGTTCTCGGTGTCTAGATACTAAAAAGAAACAAGGAAATTGAGCAATTGCCTTTCGGAAAATTGGCCTGCTTCCCTGGGCTTTACTTCTTGTGCTCCATCCATGGCCTGGAATCTTCTCCTTGAAAGAAGTCCTGAGAATTCCCCCCTGGACCTTGCTGTTAGGAAGACAATGATGGTGGTAGGGATGAAACCAGACTGTAGGGACCAAGGAAGAGCTTGGGTAACTGTGTGGCTTGCCTTTTTGATAAGCTTGGCATTGGAGGGAGGGACAGAGTGGGATGGTACCCGAGTGAGGAATTGGGACAAAAGAAAGGCTTTTGTTCCTACAGCAGAGATGGATCACATTGAAATAGGCCAAGGGAAAGAAACTGTCAGCTGGGGAGATGGGAGATGCGTCAGAATGGGTAGGGGGGGTGTAATTTGTGGATGAGGGTCTTGGAGGAGATGAAATCAAGAGAGGTGAGGAAGGCTGCAGGAAAGAGGAGGAAAACTTCCTTCTCTGAGCAAGTGATGTTAGGCAAAAGGCTTGACAGAGGTATTTTAAATTTTTTGAATTGAAGTGAAATTCAAATTTAACATAAAATTAACCATTTTAAGGTAAATAATTGGCATTAAGTACATTCACACCACCTTTATCTAGTTCTAAAACATACTCATCACCCCAAAATAAAGCCCCATATCCATTGAGCAGTTACTCCCCATTCCTCCCTTCCCCCGTCAACCACCAGTCTGCGTTCTGTCTGTGGATTTACCTGAACGGGACATCGCATACAAATGGAATCATGTTGAACGGACCTTTTGTGTTTGGCTTCTTTCACTCAGTGTAATGTTTCCCAGTTCACCTGTGTTACAGCTTGTGTCATTACTTCATTCCTTCATGTGTCTGAATAGTGTGCCATTGTGTGGATAGGCCACAATTTGTTCCTCCATTTACCACTGGTGGACATTTGGGTCATTTCCACCTTTTGGCTATTGTGAATAGTGCTGCTATGATTGTGTGTGTACAAGTATTTGTTTGAGCTCCTATTAATATTTCCAGTTCTTTTGGGTGAATACCTAAGGAGTGGAATTTCTGAATCACATGGTAATTCTTTTTTACTTTTTGAGGAACTGCCAAACTGTTTTTCACAGTGGCGGAACCATTTTACATTCCCAGCAATGTACGAGTATTTCAGTTTCTACACCTACTTGTTAACACTCATTATTTTCCATTTTTTTAAATTCTTGCAACCCTAGTGTGTATCTTATTATGGTTCTGATTTGCATTTCCCTAATGAAGAATGATATTGATATTGGATATTGATCAAAGTTTTTTTTTTTATATTATTATGTGTTTTATTTCTATATGAAAACTGATTTCCAATCGTATCCTCTTTGTCCACCGGGCAGATCTTGATTTCAGGGCAAGAAATAATGGTAGATGCCACTGTGTCGAATTGCATGAGAGCAGCACTCCTGGGGGTTCTGGGTTGCTCTGCCTCTGCATGGAGGCAGCTGACTTCATTTGCCTGGGACACCTTGTATATTGGTCTAGGCTAGGTGAGAGCTGGGATATCTGCTCAGTCTCAGGTTATCCTTTGCCTGAAAGTCCTTACAAGCTTGGTTTATTTCTAGGGAAATGTGACATAAGGCAGATTGAAAGAAGATGGCACCCTAACATTGCCTTGACCCCAAAATGGCCAGGAACCCGCTTGGGGAAGAGACAGAACAAATATCACCCCAACCATCTGCCAGATGGTCGTGAGCTCTCCTGTGGGTTTCTTCCTCTAGATTGCCCTTTCCCTGTACTCCAAGAATAATCCCAAGAAACTTGGCCTAAACCTGTGTGTCTGTTACTGATCGGCCACAGGGGACTCATCCCGTTCTCAGTTTCCTTTCACATAATGGGCATTTTGAGGCTAAGATCAGCATTTAATTGAGCCACAGACATCAGTCCTTTCCAAGTTCACAGTAGAGGAGAGTTTCTAGTTTAATGATAATTCTGCGGTTAAACAGGATATTTCCAAGTCAATAAGGAATAGAGAAGCTGACTCCAGAAAGGAATGAGAAAGCTCCCCCAGAATACCACAGCTGCTCAGTAATGGATAAACCCAGCAAGGTTACCACAGGCCCTCTCGGGCCATTGCCGTGATCGCAATCATCTGTCTTCTATATGGCTGCAGTTAGTTTCCACACAATTTCTGGGCAGAAAATTTGAGCAGTTTCTCAAACCTCAGACAGAAGTGATTACACGATATGTGCAGTGGGATATCATTTAGGGCTTGAATGTAGAGAGAAGGGCACAGAGAACTCTAGCATGACAATCTTCCCAGGAATCTGAAGGGGCCCCAGCAAATATGGAGTGTCCTAGAGCTGCCCAGTATTCAAAGGTCATTAATTATGGAGAACATCAGAACTGTCATTTACATATTTTGTTTTTGCACCATCACAGTATTTTGGCAGGAAACTGGGAGGAAATTGAAACATCTGAATAGAGTAAGTACCCATCGCTGCTTATAGGGTACTATAATGCTTATACCATTTATACATTTCATAAGTAATTATGCATGTGTGTTCAGGTCTATATCTATTGAAAAAATTTGAAAATTTTTGCTTTTTCTCTCTTCATTGTGTCTCCACATTATAGTTCAATAAGTGCTTTCCTAACTTCCTTAGTATGTTTTTTAATTTTTCTTTTCCACTAATCTTCATTTCTTTACATGAATTCTTTATTGTGTTTTGCTTTTATCCTTTTTCTTTGTGGTTCTCTGGTCTCAGTTTGGTTTTGTATATATGTAAATGCTGGTAAGCAAAGTGCACTAAGTATAAATAAAAAAGCTGAACAAAACATTATGCAAATTAAATGTTGATGCCAGAAGTATTAATGGTCAGTAGAAACTGAAATATTAAAAGGATGAGTTATATGTCATGAAGGCACCAACTGAGGCGACAATAAAACAATCTTCCAAGGAAGGGTTGTTGGGGTTTTGAGTGGAAAAAGAGGCTTTGGCCAGATGAATGGATGGGTGGCCAGGCGCTTGGTTCCCTCGGAGTTCGAGGTGATTAAGGGTGGGGCTTAACCACAGACAGTGGGAACTTGTAGTGGAGTCTGGTTACTTTCCATCAAGCCTGAAATATTTTCATTGATTTTTCAACCACGGCTTGCTCCTCTATTGTTAGAATTTCTCCACATGGCAGATTTTGGGGATTAAAAGAATGATATTATGTTGTGGTCACTAAAATCAGAAGCAGCAGCCAAATCTGACTTTTGCCTGAAGGGCTTTTTCAGGTTGCTAAAATAAATGAAAATGTGAGAAGTATGGGCTTCCGTATTTAGATTAGTATAATATTATACACCCATTTTCTACCATAAAAATAATCTACTTTTCAGTTTAATCAAATATACTCCTTAGCATTAGCTTTGATTTAAATTCACAGAGTGCTAATGAGACATTAGTATGTCACTGGGCCCTGGTAGGAAGGGTCTTCCACACGCCACAGTCCTGTGGTGACACAGACATTTTCTTCACCATATTATTGGACAGAAATAATCTATCCAATTGGAGCTCTGGGGAATTAAGTGAAATAATTTCAGTAAGTGTCAAAATTTGAAAATTTTATAGTGCTTCAAAGGTACTCACATTTTTTGTTTTGTTTACATCAGTAAGAAGCCCATGAAGGCCTTATTTCTGTTGCCTAGTTAGAGAGAGAATTCAAGGTGATGGCAGATATCTCTGTGTTAAGAGACAGCTGTTCCTATACGTGGTCCAGGTGATGTCAGAGGGGGCTTCCGTGTTTGATCAGCACCATCTGATGAAGTATGAGGATCTGTGGCCCGGCGGAGGCCAACAGACTCGGGGGTAGAGATCCAGGTTCAAGGTCTGACTCCAGCACTTGTTGAAATTGCTTTACTTAATTCCCAGGGCTTCAGTGTGCCCATCTGGTCCCAGGAATGATGAAACTAACTGTCCACGCCACAGGGCCATGGCATATGGAAGGCCTCGGGCTAGCACAAATCTGTGCAAGTACTGGAAAAAATCCTAATGGAATGTGAAATGAGATCACATATGTGCAAGCACTTTGTAAAGTGTTTTACAAATAAAAAGTGGTACGTGAGATGTGCAAACCAGTAAAGAGGGTGTCTGTTGCCTCTGTCAACAGCCACGTCCCATGGCCCCTGCCGCGCTTGGCATCCTGACTCTCGTCCTTGGAAGTTGCTGCCTCCACTCATCCTCTTTTGAACTTCCCAGGACGCTCCTGGCCAACACCACTGGTTTTGACTTTAGCGGAAATCATTTGGGGCTAGATTCATGTTTAATTTCCTTCTTAGAGTTCTGATTTTACAGGATAATTGTTGGGAGAAAGTTGATACTTGAATTTCTGAGCCACTGGCATATGCTCCCTTCACTCTGCTTTTTATTTTATCTTTTAAAAGACCCGTCCTGTGACAAGCATTGGTGCAGCTGGCCACAAATATGTGCCTTTGCCTGACTTCTCAGCCATTGTTGTGAAGCTCTGCTCAGCCAAATGTACTTCAGTTTTACAGATAAAATACAAAATTGTTGACAAATATCAATTTTAGCCAGAAATACTCACAAATATATAATTGTTCCCCAAGAATAAACCTGATCTACTTTTAAAAAATAGCAAAACCATAGTTACCAGCTAAGAATAGTAGTAGGAGATAACAACTTTTAAAAAAAAATTTTATCATGAAGGTTTTTGCTTCCCAATTAAATATTCTTTTTATGCTTTTAAAAAATAAAAGTAACTCAACATTGGTACAATCCAGTTGCTCATGCTGTTGGACAGAAGGCAGTGGGCTGGGAGGCCCTAGTTGGTGTAAGATTCACAGCTATCTAGGGAGGTTTCTTCATCCTAAATTTCCTTGAGACACCAGCCTGGCAGGGTGCCTGGATTCCTGTTCTTTGAGCTTAATTCCTATATAATAAAGGCATGATTTTCTATTTAAATGCAAATATTCCGAAAATAGTAACACATTAAGGTGTTATCTGTCATTAACATGGGAATGACTTAGTTTAGTCAGGGGTTGGTTTCAGTAGGAGAGAGAGAATAGTAGCTCATTCTAGAATGCAGGTGCTGTTTGGAGGTGTTGGCGGTGAGAATAGGGGTCTGGGTTTGGGGAGGTGAGATTTGTCAGATATGTCAGCAAATCTGAGCCTTATGTTTTGGTTTCAGCTCTTCCCTGTTCAGAAACGGGGGAGGCTGGTGATATTTGAGTCATTCTTCTGAGGCAGATGTTATGCCGGAAAAACCAAATGACTTTTATTCTGGAGGAGCCTGAGAAACTCCAGGTGAAACCCTGCCCTGACAGTAGGAATGACCTTGAGCCTCATTCCACAGAGAAAGCCCAGTGATGGAGCTTTCAGAGAAGACAGGAATTTGGGCCAGCTCATGGGATTTTTTCTTTCCAACACGAGCCTCTAGAAATTATAATTAGAAAAAAGAATTTGCGATTGGCCTCCTAGCAAGGACTGCAGTACCTGGCAGCCGCTCTCCAGGGCGTATCGGCCTTGCCAGAGGCCGTGCACCTGAATGAGGAAGGGAGGCTGATGTTCTTTTCCAGCACACGTGGATCTGTGTTGGTCCAAAGACTCGCGCACCCCACAGCCCTGTGACACAGACATTTTCGTCACCCCCTTCATCAGAGGGAGGTAGGCAGGCTCTTGAGAATTAAGTGTGGGTTTCCTTTTCTCTGAATAAAGAACCTAAATTCAATATCCTCGTCTAGTGATCATAAAGGAGCTAGAAAAGAAACGACAAGCATCTCAATGGTTAAAATGTGGTACATTAACCAAGACATTTTTGAGAGGCAGATACGAGCAGTGTTAATGTCCTTACATTCGAATTTCTACGCAGATTTCCTTTCTTACTCAGAATCGGAGGATTAAATTACCACGTGAAAGAGATTGCTTTATGTGAATATTATAGATTAATAAAAACTATTCAAAAGCGAGCAAGATTTATTTTTTTGCGAATTTATCTGATTCTTTTGCTATTCCTGAGTTAGATATTTTGATGATTGTCTTCTGGAGATTATTAAAATGATTATTTTCTAATTATTCTGGAGAAACACATTTATTAGCTATAACCTGCCTTTTGTTCAATATTAAAATGATGAAAGCAACAAACATTTAAGGAGATAAGATTTAATTAAGATGAATGATAGGGCCTTCCCACCTTTGCTGATGTTATTTTTTTTAATTTGTATGGGTGTGATTCAATACAGTGAGAAATGCCTTGGTTAGATAGGGGACTCTAGAAATAAAATCCTTTACAATAACATGGAAAGATAGTGGTTTTCCCCTAAATACTGAAGAAATGTTTATAGTCAAATTCCGCAGTATCAGGGATTATATAAATCTCTTGGAATTTAGGCTATGATATCAATATTCTAGATTTAAGCATATACTCTTATTTTTATAGAGAACAATGGGCTGAAAAATTGGCATTCACCCTCCAGAAGGAAGACTAACACGATCCCTCATATCAGCTCTATGCTCTTTTTGCATTTTTGTTTACAGTCTCTGTCTTTGTATTGGATTTGAGACTATCCACAAAAATACGTAAGTTATAAAATAGCCTATTAAGAGGAAAATAGATGTGAAGACTGAGACAAAGGAGAATGATAGATTGAACAGGAAAGTGAAATTGGGTTATAGTCATAAATACGCAGATGACGGCCCGCATGCTGGCCAGAGACGGACGTGGGACACACACATGGTTTTAGCTGTGGCCCATGATGTTATGGACGGCTCATGTGAAGGAGCCCAAAGGGCATGAGGAGAGTCAGGGAGGATGGAGGAGGAAAGGAGAAAGAACCCCCTGTGTGAGTGATGTTCTGAGACAGCAGCCTCGTCATTAATGGGGATGTCACAGAGGTGGGGTCTTCAGGTCTCTCTCCCTATCTCAGGGTCTTGAGTTTTAGGTGGCGACAAAGGTCTGGAGAAATCCATGGTTCAGTCCCAAGAGGACAAAAGCTGTCACTTAGGCTTGACCCAGAATCAACCCAGAGCACTCAGACTGTTCGAAACAGTCAGTGACCTGGGGTGGGGAGGGGGGTCTCTGTAAGGGATCAGGTGCTGTGTTTTTACCTGGACCAGATGCAGGTGAGGCTCCTTCCCGCCTGGTCTCCACAGCTGTTTGAACACCCGATTCTTTCCTGTCTCCAGGACTTGTGAAGTGCCAGGGCATTCTTAATGGGAAAAAAGTGATGTTGCCGGAGCCCAGTTTCCAATCTCTGCTTGCAGCCTGGTCTCTGAGTCCAACCTGTGATTTGATTTGGTGATTTTCACTACCTGACTCAAGACAGGAACTGGGCAGGGACCAGCCAACCATCCCATGTCATGGAAACAGCCGTCGTATCCCTGGGTGTCTGTACTGACTCCTTTGATATTGGGTAGGTGTGT